>JAHLJT010000631.1:118037604-118257549 GCA_031308135.1 Acheta domesticus | reverse complement strand
TTTGCAAGTTGTCATGGTTTTAGCACCCAAACATCTTATTTTTACAAATGTATTGAAATATAAATCTGAGATGAAATATAAAAATTTTTAGATTCTCAGTAAGCATATTTTTACTTAATTATTTAAAGCGTTTGTTACTCATAGATCTGCAGACTAGCTTTCTCGTAAATCAGAATGCTTGAAAGATAATCGACATGAAATTCTTTTTAATAGAGGAAGATAGATCAATTTATTTCTATCTTGTGATGGTAATGTCGATGTTATTGATTTAAAATATAGAATCGCTGGCTATGATCGCTAGAGACCGGATTTTTATGTAATTGCATACTTTTTGTCTTTCTACTGACAGTTCTCAAAATTGTAATTATGGCAAATCATCGCCCTTCTAAAACAATGTGGATTTTTTTCGTTACATATTTGCTGTTTTCACAACATATTTTCTTATTTTATCAATTTTCTTCAATTTAATTCCATATTTTTTATGAAAAGATGTATTTTTTTTAAATCAGCATTTTTACAACATTATTGGGAAAATCTAGGTGTCCAAAACATCATTTACACTGCGTTTTGTGATCTATAACCTTAATTTCCGAGAAAAATGTGCGATCGTCGACGTATAACACTTCGATGAAGATGCTACAGTGTATGTTTCGTGGTCGTAGTTCTTGCCAGTTTGTGTGATAGTTTCTATTGCGATTAGTCCGGCTGCTAAACTACGGTCCTGGATTACAGTAGATTACGCTTTAACTACCGACGAGAAAGTTGTATGATGTAAAGTGAGTAGTTTTTCTAAATGTAATTTCTTGCTATGTAAATGGTTTTTAATTAGAGAATTTTAATATTACATATTATATCCGATTTTACATATTTATTACATATTCTTACTGTTTTCATTACATATTTATGTACATATTTTGAAGTTAAATACTACATATTTTTCCGGTCTGTAATGATCACAGTATTTAATGAGCTTCAGTGGAATGTGGATGCAACGTAAGTAAAGCGACGTTGAATGTTGTGAAGAACCTCTTTGCACTAAAGATAGTTCACCTTTATGTTAGTCGAGAAGTTGCAGAATGGAGAATCGCTTGGAACACAGAGAGCTATTGCGCAACCTACTCACTTGTTTGTTGTGTGCAACATTGGCTGCTTTACTAGTGCGAATAGTGTACACAGACCTCGTATTTCTGTCTAGGCGTAAACAACTACACACTTGCTGTGGGATCAAGTTCTCAGGCGGTGCCAACATGAGTGCGTTTCAAAGAATCAGAAAAGAAACATTTCTCCACAGAAGATAATTCGGTGATTTTTTTAAAGAAAGAGAAACACCTACATAATATTGGAGATTGCCCTGATAGATGGCCGTGGGTCTGCCATGAAAAGTATTTGAATCCTCTGTCGTTTGTTGTTAAGATATCTCACGTTCACGTATAAGAGACCAGCATCGCCAAGACAACTACAACAAACCATTCATATCAGTTCTTCCTCTCTCTCACTGGTACTAATTAGTCGTATCCCCGGATTTTTAATTTTTATTCTTTCTTCTCCCCTCACCCATCATCACTTCGTCACATTTCGCAAATATCTTTTTGCAATTGTCATTTTAAGTATTTTATGTGTAAGTGGAAGTCTACATAATTATTTGCATGATTGTTCTTTTCTTCGTGATCAGTACCTTTCTCTCATCCAAGTTTCTTATAATGGTGTCACCTATTTCATGTTCTCTACCAGTGCCATAATAATGAAATAAGATATCTAATTCTACTCATCTCGAAATAATATTTTTTTGAATCAAGAAATCCGTGAAAGCCGGTGTTTTAAAAATCGCAATAGTGTTGCCTAGCGACACACTCCAAGCAATATGCTTTTCCGTTACGAATTGCACAAAATAATTTGTTAAATATGTCTAACGGACAGATGCTGCTGTAACGGATATACGCTACTTCATTATGTTTTTGGTGTATTCCGCAAGATAATCTACAGTTCACCAAAATTGAAATATTAACATTGGGAGACTTTCACTTATATGAGGACTTTCTGTAGTCGGTGTTGCTTATTGTGATAGTGCCCGAAGCTCTTCAATTGATAGAATCTATAAATGAAGGCAAACTCTAGGAAGGCCAAAGTCATTGGAGCGTTTGACGGTTATGATGATGAGGTAAAATGACTGTATTTCATTATTTGATAGACTTTTTGCCAGATACACATATTGTGCATATTTACACCTCAGTACATTATACTGTGTTATTATTAATGTGAAATATTGCTAATCAAGTTCTCCCACAGACTTGTTTACAACGTATTACCGTGTACAATTGGTGGTGTTTTGGCCGCCAAGGCCTTTAGCCTGGGGGACTTCGGTGCCATCCGGCTCTCCGGCCAAATTGCTCGGCTCCAAATCCTATCGGAAGGGTAGCGGGTTTCGACCACGCCGCGTCGAATCTCAGCGGAGAGGCATAAATGTTCATAAAAGTTGCCTTATAGTATGTATTGGATTCATTGATTGATTCTGGGAGCGTTAACTGTTAAGGTAGTTGGTGCCGTAAGTGTAGTGCATGTTTAATGCGGACATTGGCTGTGATCTTCCTCCGCTGGATGGCAAGATACGTCGCTGACCTATACGTCGGCTTGCGGGATTTTCCCCAACCAGGTGTCTTCCACCAGCGTGGCGCCGCCCCAGGCGGAATAAGCTCTAAGCTCCCGATATATTTGGTAGAATAGTGCATGTGTGTGTACGGGGCGATGATAGAACAAGGAAGATGAAGGAAAGATTGCGCGCGGTTCGTGGTCCGTTTATTAAGGTACTCCTGTGGCATTCGCCTGGTGTTGATCGGAGAAACCACGGAAAATTACCGACCAGAGCAGCCGGCCTCTAGACTTCTCGTCCCGATGGCGGCTCAATTCGTCCTAGGTATGTAGCTAGTGTCGGAAACCCTGCCATCGTCGGGACTCGAACGCTTGGACCTTCGGTCAGAGTCACTGCAGAGACATCAAACGATACCCTGGGCCACTTGAGCCGGCATGTGTTCGGTGGTCTGATGGGAACGGACGCAGCATGTGCCGTGCTTTAGCCTGTACTCTCCGATCGGTGTGGTCGGAGCGGAGCGGATCCGGACGCTGTGAATGCCGTGCGTTGGATGACGGTGCGGCGGCGAAGCGCCGCCTCAAAGTTTATGCTGCCTCCGGCGGGGGAGTGTGGCGCGGGGCGGGCGGGGCGGGCGTGGCGGGCGGGGCGGGCGGGGCGGCGGAGCAAGACCGGAGAAGCGCCGCGCGGTTCCTGCGCTCGCCTCGCCGCCGCCCCTGCCGCCGCCGCCGCCGCGGCTTCCGCCCGATGCCTATCGCGCTCCGCGGATGGCCACTCCTCCGCTTGCAGCCTCTGTGCGCCCCCGCGCCGCTTCCGCTGCTTTTCAGTGGTGATCCTGGGCAAGGCTCACTTTACCGCCGTGTGTCCCAGGCAAATGGCATTTGGGTGGGGTGGGTATTGTGCAGAAACCATGATTAGCTTTGTCCAGGGCAATGCGAACTTCATCTGTAGCGTCTGTACTGTGTTTAATTTGGGCCAAGATCACTTAATTTATAAAGGTGAATGATTAACCTTTTCGGCTTTTCATTTGTTCTATAATTCATATTCTTCTTTAATTCGTATTCAAATTTGGCCTAATAGTGGATTTTTAACTCAAGTATTTTTAACTGGACAAAGAATTGCGTTAATGAAAATCTTTCAGTCATTTTTAAAGTCTGCAACTTTTTACCACTCCATTCACTCTTGTTAATTAATTCAAAAGATATGGAATAGTGTTTGGTTCGTTTTTAATAAGACTTATTGAGAACGGCTAAACAAATTCTTTGAGCTTCGAAAAATACTGGGGCACGACATCTGACAGCATTCTGAGTGCATTGTTCACGCCATGAAAACATCTCAACGTAAGCGGAACCTGCTTTACAAAAAATAGACAAACATTAGAAAAATACTTAGTCGACACTTCAGTGAAAACTAATATTTTTACGATTTAAAAATTCATTATAAATTAATGATTCTGTTTGAATTTTTGTTTTTCCCAGTTTAGTAATTGGTGAACTTGCCTTTTAACATAAGAACAGCTCGAATCTGGATGCTGCTAGAAGGAATATAATTGTTTGTTTTTACGAGGAGGGAGGATTCGTTAGTGTCAGCCCTCATTTAAATTGGTTCAGTTGATACGATTCTCATACTAGGTAGTGGTTTCGCAATTACTCCAAATCATACACAAGTTATAGTATAGCGACCCATATCCAAATACATTCATTCATTCATTCATTATCTTTTTAACTTCCGTCATGACCAGCCTTAGTACGAAACAAACTCCCTTTAGATCTATCTGCATTACGGGTTACATTCTCCAAATATGTATTGGTGGGTCATGAGTACATAGTTGTCTATCGAATGGTAGATGTCGCAAAAAATTGCAAAACAATGTCGCTGTGCGTTAGTGGGCAGAAGTACGTTTCTCTCAATTTAGGCTGTGGTTATTGTCAACTTTTGCGAAGTGACAAGCGCTTTATTGATTCATAAGAAATACCAAGAGGAATTAAAAACATTCACTAAATGATTAATGCCAAAGCATTCTCTGATATCGGGCTTTAATCGCTTGCCCTTACGTTTCTTCTGCGCCCAGACTGCCACCGTTGCCATTACCCGGCAATTTCCTGGACCCCCACCCCTCCCTCATTCTCTCTTTCTTTCTTTCTTTCCTTCCTGTCTGTCTCTGTTCCTCAACGTGCGCTGCCCTCTTCACCAGGCCCTTCCCTCCCTCCTCCTCCCCCCCCCCCCGCCGTCACCCGTCGGGCCACCGGCGCAGCTGCTGTGTGGCCGGGGGCGGGGTGCGCGACCCCTTGGTCCCCCGAATTGCCCGAAATACAGCTGATGCGCGGCCGCGACCGCCGAGGGCGGCGGGGAGCGTCGCCGGCTGACTCACGCGCCCGTTTATAGGCCCCGGGCGGCCACCGCCGCTGTCTCGCCGGCCGGCGACTGCCGCAGCCGCACCTCCCCGCCCCTCCTCGCCCCTCCTCGCCCCTCCCCGCCCCCTCCCTCCACGCCCCGCCTTACCCCGCCCCATCCCTCCACGCCCCGCCCCGCTCTATCCTGCCTCATCCCTCCACACCCCGCCCTGCCCTACCCCGCCCCACCCCGCCCCACGTCTCCACGCCGCACCCCTCCCCTTCACGCCCCATCCCACCCCGCCAAAACACCTCTTTCCAAACCTCCCTCCCGAATCACCTCTCTCCAAGTCTGTCGCTAGGAACTGCCACTTGCCCAACACTGCTTGTTCGAAATGTTTCTTCAGTAATTCCTCATTCGGTACGTCTCCATTAAAACCTTCCTTCTAAAATGGTTCACTGGAAATTTTTCCGAAGTTAACCTGAAACTGTTCGCCCAAAACTTAGAAATTTCTTGTCGCCCCTCACTTTTCCCCTCCATGTCCGTGTCCATTTATGTGCTCGATCCACCCGACTGCTCTCATTCGCTTTTGACTCTCCAGCACTAGCAGTTATTATCGCCTACCAAGTCTCCGTTAGATTCCTGAGTCGCCACACAATTCTGGTTCCTTTATATCAGCTAGCTTCACTTGACCGGCCAGCAATCTTATTATTGAGGGGTGGATTTCTATGATTTTGCATATTCTTGTCAGTTTCTTCAGCACATAGCTAAGTGGAATTTCTTGACATTTGGCTAGAATTGGATGCTATTTAGATTAATACGTTGGTGCATATTCGGCCGATTTTATTTTGTTGGTGCATATTTGTGTAATTATGGACTCATATTTCTTTAAAATATGCAATTATAATTTCGTTATATTATGTTTGCACAATTTTTTTTTCATTCCAGGTTCAAATTCTCCTGAATTTTATCAAGAGGTTTATACATGAAATGAAATATCGTTAATGTGTATTACATATTAAGTGAATATTTCAAAATTTTTAGGGCATAAAAATCCTCTCCTTACTACTTTGTCCTTCCACTTGAGACTGAGCAGAGTTCGATTGCCGCGAAGGAAAGAAAAAGATTAACGAGTAGTCAGGAAAATGTAATGTTATCGAAAATATTGATATAAGTGGAGATATTCTTTATTTTCTCATTACTAGTACCAAAATCGTAGACTGGTGGATACGTGAATGAATGTTCGTATCTTATTCTAACTTTGTTGTAGCTATTCTTACAGCTCTTTATAGAGTATTAATATCGTGTACATAAGTATGTGCTGTATGAAAGGAATAAAACGATTCAATTTTTAGACTTGTGAACATTTTGTAGTTTTCAAGAGCTTTTATTGTATTTCCTGTGGTTACGTGTCATTGCTCACATCACTTTCATTTTCCACCTCTTCCCTCGCCCCTGCTTCAATCGTAAAACCTTGCTTTCTCATCCCGGCAACCGCTCAAACTATTTTCGTCATACAGCCAGTGTTTGCATCCGACTCCCGCCACAAACACGCCTGTGTATCCATCCGATATTCTTCGGAGAGCTGCTTGTTTGGTCTGCGTAACCCGCAGTCGCGCGGAAGGATCGTCTTTTGGACCCGTTGGTTAGACCCTGCGCTGTAACCGCAAGGAACACATCCAGCGCACACACGTTCGTGGAATATACCTCTCCTCCGTGCACCCTGCTCGCCCCCCTCCGCCCGCTCCTCGCCATCCTCCTGCCGGCGCCGCCGCCGCTGGTGGAGCTTCTCGCGCCCGGGTGGCCACGTCCGTGGAATCGTGCAGGTTGCTGGAATACAGCCTCGTCATCGCTTTGCTGACGTCTCGTTTCGGTGTTTGAATGTGAATCTCGTATTTTTTGTTAACTTTGCCGACGTCTTAGATTTGAGCATATTGCTGATCGATTTGATCAGTCCCTTTTATTGAATGGAGGAAGTTGTCTGTTAATAATTAGAGGCAATAATGTGTGTGGTTGGACTCGAAAGATAAATTGGAAAGCAGAGGATGTTTGTGTTCTTGTGTTTGCGGAATATTTGTGTGGTTATGGAATAGGTAGCATCCACGAAACACGCATAATACGATTCTGGAAAATTTTGTTACTCGTGTCTTGTGTTGAGCAGTGTAGAAAAATGATGGGATGTACTACATCTGTGTCTTTCGGGGGAGGGGGGGAATACAAGATCGAAAAGCAAATTATAGTAGCTTTTTTACCCAGCGTGAAGCACCTTGTGCCTCTGCGCTTGTGTAAAGGCTCAAAATTGATGTACGCTAAGATCCTCACGCCGCACTAAAATACTCGATTATCTTGTTCTTGGCAAAGAAATATTTCCATAAAAGTGTAATGTTGATTCAAGTGCGAAGTAAGCGTCCGTCTTGGCATAGAAATATTTCGATAAAAGTGTAATGTTGATTCAAGTGCGAAGTAAGCGTTCGTATCTTGCTCTTGGTAGAGAAATACTTCAATAAAAGTGTAATGTTGATTCAAGTAGAAAGGTTTCCATGCAAGGCAGTCCGAGGCCGACCGGCGCGGCCGCGCCGTGGAGTCTGCCCCAGCCGCGGCAGTAGCGGCGCATTGCAGGGAGACGTGCCGGCGCTGAGCGACGCGGCTGAGCGGCGGCGCCGGGCGTCCTGCGCGTGCGGGGGCGCTGAGTCGGCAAACGCGGCGCGGCGCGGCGTGGGCCGAGGCGGCGGAGGCGGCGGCTGTTGGCCCGGCGTCGCTTTCGGCTAATGGGCGCTAACTGTTGGCTCGGGTTCGCGCACGGGCCGCACTAGCGCCGCCCCCTCCCCTCCCTGCCACTCCCCGCCCCGCCCACCCCGCGCCTCCTCGCTCCGCTCCGCCCCGCCCCGCCCACCCTGCGTCTCTTTGCCACTCCCCGCCCCGCCCACCCTGCGTCTCTTTGCCACTCCCCGCCCCGCGCCTCCACGCTCCGCCCCGCCCCGCCCACCCCGCGCCTCCTCGCCTCGCTCCGCCCCGCCCCGCCCCGCCCACCCTGCGTCTCTTCCCTCCGCGCCACCCCGCGCGAACGTGTACTGGCCGTTCCGCGCCGTGACTAAACCAGCGCAGGCCGCCGCCGCCGTCGGCTGAGTCAGCGGCCCGGGGGCGGCACCGGCGGAGGTGGTGGTTGCGTGGCGGCCCCGGCGGTCTTGCTCCGCCGGGACGGTGATTAGGGTACTCGGCGATTGAGGTCGCGATGGCACCGAGGTGACCCATTTCACGTTGGATGTTCTGAGATGTATGGACTTCAGCTGCTGGATGGAAAGGCAATTGCTATTGGGTGTCCCGGAAAAGTTACATGGGGGAGGTCGATTGAAACTGCTTTCCTCTGACGTTTGGTTTGGTGTCACATTTGTTTTGAAGATCTTGGACGTATTTCGAAGAATATGTGAAAGAAAGAAAAATACAAAGGGCTCAACGA
The DNA here is from genome assembly GCA_031308135.1 of Acheta domesticus. Taxonomy (NCBI): domain Eukaryota; kingdom Metazoa; phylum Arthropoda; class Insecta; order Orthoptera; family Gryllidae; genus Acheta; species Acheta domesticus. The sequence goes on along the minus strand of JAHLJT010000631.1, from coordinate 118,249,174 downwards.
TGAGAGAAATAATTATGAGGCATACTCATGCAGTTTTGAGACAGTTCATTTATGTTTGGCGATAACAGGCAAATCATAGAGTCAAGACAGTCAAGAGTTATCGCACCATGTTGCCAGAAAATGGAAACCGATAATATTGGCAAGGAATAGGGGTGCTCAGAAAGAATCGTGGTATACGGGTAACTTGAAAAACTCATAGTGACTCATGGATGTCTCTCTGACCCATTCATATACGCAGTCACGCAATAAAAACAATTTATATTGTGATGTCTACGAATACACACGAACGGTATCCATTATAAACAACATTTTGTGTAAAGTATCTAGTCCAAATGCTGTCGATGGACATTTTTTTGCCCTCCGAGCGCAATTGTTGGTGTAAATCTTAAATCTTTATTTCGTTAAACGTGCCACTACACCTGTTCGTCGAATGGACGAGGGGAGACGGGGGAGCAGAAGCAAACGAAATTGCCGCGACTCTTCTGTGAACGTGTGCGTGCTTCCCTGCCGGCGGACGGGCGCTCCGGGAGCGGCAGCGGAAGCGCGAGCTCCTCCGCTCACCTGAATGACGCCCGAGCGCTTTCTCTCGCTTCGCTTCCCTCCTCCTCCTCCTCCATCTCCCTCTCCCTCTCCATTTCCTGCCCCTCGTCGTTCCCCTCCGGCGTCGACGCGCAGCGTCGCGCTTTATGCTACTAAATGGAACATCACAGGTAATCGAGTTGGAGCAGGGGGCGGGTGACCCACTTTCCAGCGGAGGTCCCCGCTGCTGACGGTTCTGTGTGACAGGATATGGGGAATGCGAGCGAGCTGCGCCCCTCGCGTACGCCCCACCCCCACTCCCCTCTCCGCTGCTGCTGCTGCCTGCGCCTATTTTCTGAATGAACCCCAAAGCCATTTAATTTCTGATCTAATTTCAGAGGGGTTGAAGCAGCGTTCGGCTCCGAAATAGAGTTCTATTTATAGCTGCGCGCCGGAGGCGGCGGCGGCTTAAGGGAGGCCGGGGGCAGGCGCGTCGCGGGGGCGTGGCGGGGGCGGGGCCGGGACCGGGGGTGTGCGGGCGCGGGGGCCGAGGCCGCGGGCTGGAACTGGGTCAGCGGCCTCGCGCGCCCGGGGTCGCTGCCACGTGCCGCCATGTGACGTCACGGGGCGCAGGGCTCTGCTGCCACGTGCCGGGCTATCGACCTGCCAGCAGCCCTTCCTCCATTCACGCGGCTCCATTCGGGGCCCGGGGCCTCCGCCCAGGACCGCTGCCAACCCTCCGGGAAGGGCCGGCGGAGAACCGTGGACACGCTGTGTCGATGCCCGGAGGTGGAGCCAGCGAGGTGCTTCCGTTGCTGACGACGAGCGATGAGATCTCCACTTAAGGAACTCTTTAGTGGGTGATGTCATGTGCTAACGGTCATGTGTTAATCTGTGGATTGGAGCATTCGTTTATTAGCGACGAATTGCAACAATTTGTGGACGAGCTGTCGAAGCGATTGCAATAGTTATGGCCATTTCGTTGGTACTTCGAATGTTAAGTCTAGTTCCACTTGGGAGTGGATAACACGCGTTAAAATCGATGTTCACAGATCTTCATACGATTTCTGTATAGAGTATACAATACAGTGTTTTATTTCAAGCTCTACGACTTATTGAATTGAGAGTTTGCCACGAAATTTCCCCGCCATTTCCACAACTGCCATTACTAGATGTTAGATATACAGCCGAAGGTGTAATAAAATGTGTGAAGTTCTAGAGGATGAACAAAAACTTTTAAAATCCTGTGTCCCCCCCTAAAACATTTCCTCGAAAAATAATAAGCAACTGATTCTCTGTTTTGATCTTTGACTTCCTCTGACTTTCAATCCTCGCTTCTCATTCTCGCACTCCCAACCTGCCTTTAACTGTGGAGATCCGCCGTCGATCTGAATTTCCGTGGCGTGGGTCGTCGAGGCCAAAGGCGCCGCCTCTGAAAGCGCGTCGCGTCGAGCCGCTCCCAAATAAGCGCCGCTTTTATGTGCATTGTTCCGTGCCCAACCCGCCCCGTTCGGCCAAAGAACCTCACCCGACCTCCGCTCTCGAACACCTTTGTCCGCGAAATTTTAATGACGCCGCCCAAACCCTGGCTCTCTCTCCGCGGTAGAGCAGGATCAAGACAATGTAGGTTCATCGGCCACGTGTACTGCGAGGCCTCCGGTAATTAAAATAAATAATATAAAAACACTTTTATATTATTTACTATTATTACAATGCAATACCGCTCATTAATATTAGCAATATTTCGACGCTCAGCCATACGTACACTTCCCCGCCATTTCCACAGCTTTTTTTAACTCTACGCTACGTGCATAGTGTGCTATCTTTTACAAAAAGAGGAATGGATATTGTAATCATAAAAGATCATGACGTGTTTCATCAGAATATTCTGTCAGCTAACTAACTTTAATCATCATTTCCTCAATTTTTGTGAACACTATTACTTTTATACAAAACAGTCAACTTTGTAGTTTTATTAGTGGTCTGGTATTTCTTTGCTTGTTTGTGTCCGTGAGCTGCAGTCTCTCCCGTCCACCCCTTACCCCCGGCCGTTGTTGGTAGTGTATGTGTGTGTTTGTGTGTGCGTGTCTGTGTGCGCGTGCGCGTGCGTGCGAAGGGGAGGACGGTGCATGCAAGGCGACTGGGGCGCGAGCTGCGGGGGTGGTCGGCGGTGGGCGGTCGGTGGCGGCGGCGGCAGCAGCAGTAGCAATAACAGCAACAGCAGCACCGCCGCTGTGGCCACGTGCGACGCATCGATCGCGCGGCCGCAGCCATTCACCCCAGCGCGCACCGCGGCACCACAGCACCCCCACAGCCCTGCTGCTCTCGGCCGCTCTCATTGAAGTCTCCGGGCCGCCCCACGTGGCGCTATCGACCCGCGCGGCGCCGCCCTGCCCCTCCCGCCCCCGGCCGCGGCCTCGCTTCCCGTCGCGGGCGCCGCCACTCATTGAAGTCTCCGCGCGCGGAGCGGCGGCCGCGCGCGGCCGTGGCCTCGCGTGCTGCGATCGATCGCCTCCTCCGCGTGCCTCAATGGCCGCGCACCCCCATTCACGCCACGCCACGTCCCCCCGCGACGGACGATGTTGTGTGCGTTGCACCTACCAGCTTCGGCGAGTGGGAGATACACTGTCAGAAATGTAAAAAAATCTAATGTAGATCAATGAATTGTTCCCGAAACTTAATATAACCATTTACATGAAAATGAGCTTCATATACTTGTACATTAAATTTAAAGCATAAGGTAAAATCAGTGTAGATTTAATGTAGAGGTTCTCCAGAGTCCTCTGCCTCTCTTCATTAATATCGTATATTCATAATCACCAGTCCATCAAGATCGTTCCTTCCAGATATAACGATAAAGCTTTGACTCTTGCATCCTAATGTACATTTGTACATTACATTTAATGTGCGTTCATGATGATTACTTTAATGTAATTTGCATTAATGTAATGCGGACATTTTTGACAGTGTAGATTCGTAAACCCTACAGCAAAAGGGTAATGGATGTTTTCATGTCATTACTTACCCGTTTAGAAGATTCCTCGTTACGTAGTCTCATACACCATTGACGAACGATAAAGCTTGTTTGTCTGTAAAACAACTAATATCTAATTATTTTATCGTCCTCAACGCAATAATGAAACCAGCTTCTCTAAAGCGGTCCGAACACGTGCGGGCGTGGCTCGCGTGGGTGACATGCGCCGGTTGTAATTATACAGTTGCTTGTACCTGCTGAATTGTGGGAGCAATGGAGCAGGAAGCGTCGGCAGTGGATTCACAACACATAAAGAGCACGACAGGTGCTTAACGGGGCAAACCTTTACGATCGGAGCCGGTTGATGGTGCTGGTCAAGTAGATATTCGAAATAAATCCGCGGAGCTTCAGCGGATGGGGAGATCTCTTTGTTTCGAAACTCAACAACAAAATCTGAACCTATTAGCAAGTTATTTCTATGTGATATCAGTGAGGACTCCTGCGTTGCTGACAAGGACTTTCGGTTTTATGGACGTATTTATCATTAAAAATTGAGTATTGATCTGTAATACCTTTTTTTATTTTTATATTTTTCTCGAATATAATTATGATGGTTGAACTTACGCATGTTTACTAAATTGCATTTTACTTCGTTCCGCATAATGCAATGTAAGGGCTTGGTTGTCATTTCATCTTTTTTTTTCTTGCGTCCACCACTACCTCACGGAAGCTTAGAAAAAATCTTGAGCCTCGGTGCCCACATTGCCAACTCTCTCCCTGCACCCGCCCTGGCCCTGCCGCCGCGCCGTTCCCCGAGGGCGAGCGCGACCCGCGTTGCGGCATAAGGGCTCCCGCGGGGCTCGTAAATCGCTCGGTGCGTTTGTGCGTGCTGATGCGACGGTTTCGCCCGTGCAGGGGGAAAGCGTGCGTTATCGGGGAGAGCGCTGTCGAAGGGGAGGGAGACGCACTAATTATGAGCACGGTGGGTAATAAATCGTGCTTATGTGGGAGGTGGAGGGACAGTCTGAGGAAAGGCGTTTGCGAGGAGGGGAGGATATAGTGATAGGGGAGAAATGTCAGTTTCGAAACGGCGCTCGTTCATGACCAGCCACCCCCCATACTCCTGGGTCTGGAAATTCCCAGTTCACGATATTTAACCCGCTTTTATGTTTATTGAGTTGTCAAGTACAGATTTTGAAAACTATACTGTCCAGCTGCTTAAAATTACTCTACCTTTTACCATTTTGAACTTTACTTATTTTGTTAAGAGCGGGACAATGTCTCAGAAACGTCTGCCACGAATACATTCGGATTTGTTGGAACGCAAAGGGAGGGATTGTGAACAGTTTCATCGTTTGCGCGCACCACCGTTGGTGTGCGTGTAAGTTCATTGGGCGCGGCGTAGTGGTGTGGCTTTGGGAGAACTGGCCTGTAACACAATAGTCGTTGGAGCCGCGTGCTGTGCAACGGCGCAGTTTGAGAGGCTCCTTCGCACGGTTTCCCGAGGTGCTCTCCATTGTGGCGGTCCCGGCGCGGCGCGCTCCGTTCACAAACCCCCTCAGCTTTCATTCACGATCCAGCCGGCGCGCGGCGGGCGGCGGCCCTCGCTGCGCACTGGCCTCGCGCACGCTGACGCGCGCTGCAGCCGCGGAGCTTCAGCGGATGGGGGGGATCTCTTTGTTTCGGAACTCTTCAACAACAAAAGCTGAACCTACTAGCAAGTTATTTCTGTCTGATATCAGTGAGGACTCCTGTGTTGCGGACAAGCGCTTTCGGTTTTATGCACGTATTGATCATTAAAAAGTGAGTTTTGATTTGTTGGCATTCTTGCTCCCCTTTTTTCACGTACGCGTCACATTTCTGCAAGCAGCGACTCTCCAGACTTCGGTGCTTTGCCTTCCCCCCAAGAAACCCTTGCCCGCCGCCTCATTAACTCGTGGTTTTACTTTTTGTCGTCGGCATCTCTCTTGCCTTGTTCAATCGTTTCCTCTACGTGCGCTCATGTTAGGACTCGCATTGACCGGCTCTCCCGCTCGTCATCCCGAATGTTTACGGCAGCATTTCTTAGCCTCGGCCGTGGTATCGACCTGGGCTACTCCGCCTCCGGTCATTGCAACGGCCTCCGTCGCAGCTGTGTCTCGCGTTCAGCGTTGACCCCGCGTCCGCCGCCGCTGCAGCCTCCTCCTCCTCCGCGCCGAGGCGTTCGTCCGCGGCCGCTGCCCGGCCCGGCCCGCCCCGCCCCGCCCGTCTTCTCCGAAGGTCGGACATAAATTCTCCGGGACGCACTAATGACTCGGAACTAATTAGAACGGAAGTGGCGGCGACGGCAGCGGCGGTCGCGACGTGATGGCGGCGGCGGCGGCGGGCGCTGCGGCCGACTGCGGCACGGCGCAGCGGCACGGTCTTTGAATGAAAAGTGCAGATGAAGCGCGCGGATAAGAAGCTGCGAGGCGCGCCCTCCCCCTGCGCGGGAACGTTCTCACGGGCTCTCGCTCATTCGCTGCTGCTGCCGCCGCCGCCGCCGCCGCCGCGGGGTTGTGCAACATCATTGTTCGCTCCGATGCGTAATGTGTAGCCCCTCGTTACCGCCTTGATTCCTCTCCGGCGCGCCGACGGACCTCCTCGGGCGCTGGGGCCACTGGGAACGGTCGCTCTACCTCCCATGATGCACGCCATTTGCTTTTGCGTTTCCTCTCTTGGATACCCTTTGGATTTCTCTAATTAGCAAAATGCTATGTCTGCTGTGGTTAATCATAAGCAATTATAGTTTTGATTAGTCACGCTGTACGAAAAGGGGGGAGGGAAACGAAGCGTCAAAAGGTAAATAAGTTTTGTGGCATAAAAAAATAAGGCAGTTCTTAGTACTTTTTTAGTGGCAGTGTATCGCTTACATGATTATGATAGGTGAAATCTCGATTCAGATGGCTTTCTGCACTAATAATACGTAGCCGGTTAAATCAACTGGTAAAACCATTGACAAAATAGGGAATAAGAGTCTGAATGACCTTCCGAATACTGCAATTAGTGTAAAGGGGTTTATTGTGTGAAAGTTGTAAGAGGCCGTTCATAAATTACGTAACGCAAATTTCGAGTATTTTCAGTACCCCTTCCCCCCCTTGAAACGCACTTCCCAATCTCTATGTAACGCAGCGAAACGCTGCCTCAGACCCAGCGTTACGTAATTTGTGGATGACCCCTTTGGTGAAATATTTCGAAATATTTTGCTCAGCAAGTTGCTTTTCAAATATACATTTTGTTGCACCTTTACTTATCTGTATTGCTTCTCTTTACCTCTCTGTGACGTATAAGATTGCATGATCAAGATCATTCTGAATCGTTCAATAATTTGTTTAAAAATGTTTCTTTGTGTATCTAGATGTACGGAATGCCTCTTTCTTGCCACTAGGCCTAATCCCCGAAAATCTCAGGTTAGAGTCTCTAGAGTTAGAGAATAGAGCATTCCATTGTTCCACCGATCCCGTTATTTTATATCCTGTTGTCAGAAGAATTGGAACTGTATGGTACTATGTTAGTAGAGAACCATTAGTCTATCCCATACCAATATTAATATTCATGAAAATCTCCTTAATGTCAGCAGTTGTTATAATTTTTCTTCAGCTCCTGACTGCTGTTTGGCGGGGCTATCGGATGAGGAGACAATAAATGGCGGCGATTGCGCTACTCTCTGCGTCTAGGTACTCTAGCTCAGGTGTCATTTCGGGCCAGCCTGCTTCTCCCTCTCCGTTCCGAAGCCCATAGCGTTGTCCGCGAGAGCGTTGGGATTCGGCCTTTTTTTTTCCTTCGCCCCTGCCAGGGCGCGCGGCTCCAGCGTCCGGCGTATTTTTACTGAAAACAATAGCGTTTCGGTGCGGCCCCGCGCTGGCCTCGGTCGCCCCGCACCCCCACCCCCCTCGCCCCGCGGCCGGCGAGCGCTCCTGCCTGCCTGCTCACACAATACGAATTCTTGGGCGACTCCATTTCCATTCAATGGAGTGATGTATCCTCGCCCGCCAATCCGCGCCCGCCATGCATATGCGAATCGGCTCCTCGGAGCCGGGCAGGGCGACCGAGGAAGGGGGCAGGGGGCGATGGAGGAAGCAGCGGCAACAATAAGGGATAAAGGGCGTGTCACGAGCAGAGACAGCCGATCGTGTGTTTGTGCGCGTGCGTGAGTGTTAACCGAGTCGACGACGAGGTGCGAGAATCTGTGACTGGCGACGGCAGTGGTAATGACTTCTGCGGGCGTTGCTTTTGCTTTTGATCTTGGTAGTTATTGAAATGTCATGTCATTGGGATGTCCTTCACCTTTATTAGAAAAAAGTTCGTACCTTTTATGCGACTACAACTGAACATATTTCAGGAGACCTATTCTAAGAGTCATACTTTTTAGAATGCAATATATTTGGAGGAAGATTTGCGGAATGAACATCTTTCAAAATCCACTGCCTAGATCGAAAAACACACAAAATGCACTGTATAGGGAGAAGAGCTATCACCGTTGACAGTCACGGTTGCGGCGGGGGTGGTCATTTGTGAATAGCGGGCCCTGCGATGGTGGGGGCTTTTGCCGCATCGGAGAGGGAGGCCGTGCGCGACCTGGCCCAGCGGCCCTCCGCCCTCCCGCCCGCGGCCTTCGCGAGGCCTCCGCCACGTGTCGCCCATCGATCGCGCGGAGGCCGTTGAGAGCGGCGGCCGCGCCGCGGAGGGCCGCTGCTGCCACGTGCCGTACCATTGATTCGCCGGTGACCCTGTGACCCCAGCTCAGCCTCATTCAGCTCCCGCTCGCCCGCCCGCCTCCCCCATTGAGCAGCGGTCGGCTGAATGAGTGTGCCTGCGCCGGACGGCCGTCGCCGCCGCCGCCGCGCCGGCTGCCACCGCTGTGCCCTGCCCTGGCCGAGCTGCTCCCGGCGACCGGCGGCCGCCAGCCACCGGCGCGGTGTTGGGTTTCCGGGCGAAGGGCGCGCTGGTCGCCACCGCCGGTGCAACAACATCGCCGGCGGCGCGCGCGCCTCATGAATGGTCGCGCAAGTAAGAATAGAAAGACAATCGGTCGTTGCGTAAGTCGGCGGGCGTAAATAGGAATTGAACGTCAGGTTACATAAGGCGAAGCGCCGTGGGACAGCCTCAAGGAAAACTGCATTCCGGCGCGCTGCATGCGAGCAGGCGAGCGGGAGGGCGGAAGGGCGCGCGGGCAGCCGCCTCCGGCGGTGGCCGGCCGAGCCCCGGCAGCCCCAGCTGCGTCCCCGACGCGCGCGGGTGTGGGCCTACGCGGGGCGGCGGGGGCGGTAGGCCTCGCGGAAGTAGGGCATCCACGTGTCGCCTGCGCCGCCCGCTCCCCAAGGGGAGGAGGGGCGGCGCCGGGCCGGGCCGGGCCGCGTAGCGAGCGCCGGCGCCAGTGCGCGCAGCTCATTCAAGTCTCCGGCGCGCGCTCGCCATTGAGGGCCGCGCCCGGCGCTCCGATGACGTCACGGGCTTGACCCAGCGCCGTGCGCCTCCCCCCCCCCCTCGGGTGCCACGTGCCGCTTCGTCCGCCCCCGCTTCCACCCACTCTTCCTCTTCCCCCCGGCCCGCCCCGCTCCTTGGGCGAGCCGCGGCCGTCGCTTTCGCTCTCACTGCCTCGCCCCCACCCCGCGGCCGGGCGTCAGAAAGAGCTTCTCCATCAAGCGCCTCGCGAACTTTGCGCTGTGTGCACTCGTCCCGTAGCTTTGGCTCCGGGCGGGGCGGGCGCGGGGGCGGAAGGGCTGCTGAAACGCCGGAGGTGGAGGATGTGCCCATGCAGAACGATCGGGTCAGGCCGACGGCCTCCAGGGCGGCACGTGCAGCCCTCGTTGACGTCATGGGCCCCCCTTTGACGTCATAGAGCCTCGATTGTTGCGTAGATCCCCATCCCCTGGTACCGCTCTGCCGAAATTTCGACATTTAGGGGACGAATGTGGGGCACACACGTGTCGCCTTTAGGGTTGGAAGGGGAAGTGGAAATATCTGGGTCGCGGCTTTTTGGCGTATTTGTTTTTGCGGTTTCGAGCTATTTTCGGTGAAGAGAAGGGAGTATGGGTTTATGAATAATATTTCTGCGATATTATATTGAGCTGCGAATTTCGTCGTTCTCACACTGACGATCGTTAAGGATAAAATGCCGTGATTGAGGTTTTGTAATTGGCATTGTGATTCTCGTTCTTAACAATTCGTTTGTTTCGTTTAATAACAATTATTAGCATTGTTTTCCTTGCGTAAATAAAAGTTATTGCATTTTGGACACCATATGATAATTTTTGTCGCATGGTAGTGGAATACCACATTGTGTTTGTCTTTTGCAGGTATACATTTTTGTATTTATTCCTATCATACTACAGATAGACATTTTGATATTCTGTGACGGATTTTCATCACGTCTAGGTCAGATGTTTATCTTCATCTCCTATTTAATTACGGAGGATTTGCTCTGGACCAACTAAGTGTGAGATATTTTTTCGTATATTTTTTTGGACGTCAGGATCTGTTAAATATTCTCGATGAGATTGGGAAACCAGGGATGTGGCGCGTCATCGACCAGTGAACAGATGAACCGCTTATTTTATCAGCAGGCTCAGTAAGGAAAGCGAGAAGAAATAAATGGAATGTCGGATAAGTAACATTGGTAATATCTTGAAGTATCACAGAAGTAAAGAGAGAGAGAGAGAGAGATTGATGTCATTACTAGAAAGAACGGTATACGCTTGATAAACGGATAGAATGACGGTGCGGTGAGAATCCCCGGCTGGAATGCGAATGGTGCGCGTCGCCGATGGGCAGCGGGCGCGTCGGCCGTCGTTGAGGCCGCGCTCATTGATGGTTGCGGGCCCGGCCGCGTGAACCAGAGGCGGGAGGTCGCCGTCGCCGCCGCGCCGGCGCGGTAGGCGCGCGAGGGCGCGGCGCGAAGGGCCACTCACCCCGCGCCCATTGAGCCGCGCGCGCCCGTGACGTCAATGGGCTGGCGTCGGGGGTTGGGCGGGGCGGGGGTGGCGGAGGCGCGCGCCAGTCGCAACGTCCGAGGCGCCGCGCGCGGTCGCCGCCGTCGCCGTCGTGGTCCCCGGCCGTTGCGTTCGCGCCCTGCCCATGTCGGGAGGCCGCTGGCGTGGCGTCGCGCGTCCCGCCCTCGCTTGCCCCGTCGCCGCCCCCGAGGCCGCCGCCCACCTCGCCCCGGGCGCGCGCCCGCCCGCTCGCGAGCGCGGCCTGCTCGGCGCCCTGGTCGCCCGCAACCTCCGGGCCGTCCGCTGCTCCTAGGGTGAGTCGTCCTCCCCTCGCTCCTCCACCTCTCCGTCAGCTCTTCGTCGTCCCGTTTGTGTTCCCCGTCTCATCCCATTTGGTTACCCAATCGAGATTGTTGCTGGTTACCACGCAGATTCATGTTAGACTCGTTATCCCTGCAAAATATACTGTAAATGTTATCGTCAATATACTACGTTGTACTAGTAATATTTTTCGAGAAAGACAAGTAGGCAAGTAATGTCGGCACAACATGATCATTTTTTCAGACTTCTCTTTTCCTCAACTTCACTGCATTTCTGCATATCTTCGATGTTTTCTTTAGTCGATACATACAACTGTCTCAGCTTGACTTTCCATTTCCATCCATTCTGTTAATTCAGCATTTACAGCGTGATTACAGATTCCATTAAACCTTCAAAAGTAATTGGTTTTTAATCAAACATTCGAATTGTTTATATTCCCTCATCTACGTATTTGAACCTCTCGTTTCTCGTTCCGATAACTTATAGACTATAACTACATCTGTCTCATTGTGCCTCACTAACGATCTCATCGATATTCGTTTCTCACGGTTTTATTCCGTCTCTTCTAAAAAAATAACGTAATCTTTGCATCTCGTAATCGTAATCCATCTCTCCCAATTGTTACCACCGATGTCTTCTCACACGTCTTAACGTCTGTACGTACTCACCCCTTCTCATTCTTACCCCCTTCTGTCCACATTAATACTCACCCCCTTCTACCTACGTTTCTTCGACTCATCGCTCTCGCCAGAAATCGTAACTGCATCCGTCTTTTTCAACATTTCGCTTCCTCAGTCACTTCCCAGCCGTCACCTGCCACCCAGCAGGAGGCGTTCTCGGATCGCTCGGCGGCCGTCGCTGGACCTTATCATCGATTTTCTACCATCCCAACCAACTCCGGGCTCCCCCGTACCCGTGGTCTTTTAAGGGGATCTCCGCCTCGGGAGGGGGCGGGGGCGACGAGCCCCTTTAGGCAGGTGATCAGCGTAACCGCGGTAGCCGTTTTACGGCCGCCCTAAGAGCTGCTTCCATCCCTGCCGTTGTCTGGGGAGGCCGTTATCGACGGACGGTTTAACTCCCTAGTGAAAGGCCTCCGCGGCGGCGTGCCGTGCCGTGACCTTTCCGGCCGCCCTTCCAGAGGGCGGCGCGGCGCGGCGGTGTCCTCCAGGCGTATTGTTGCTTCTCCGGTGTCCGGCCATCATTCTTCCTCTACGCCCGCCTTCGACGTTGATGTGTCCCGCAATCCTTCGTCGGCTCGCATGCGCGCTGATAAAATAGGGAGGATATGGAGATTGCTTTTGTACCTTCTCGGGTGCCTGCGCGTTTATCTCGTCTGGGTCGTAGGCGTTTGAAAATGTTTTAGTCGACGTGGGTGGCCTCCGATAAAAGGTCTTGCCTTGCATGGGCCTTTGAGAGAACCTCGTCTAGCCTGAATGTTATCGTTCTTCAGATTCCAGGAGACAATACAAATTATTCATGTCTGATGTTTGTCGAGGTGGGAAACATCTTTTTAGGGAGGCCAATTTTTATTTTGAAAAGCATTTTCTAAGTTAATAAAAATATTGGAACTAAAAATACTGCAAAGTATCCGATGCATATAATGTCCGTGCACATAATGAAAGTCATCATTGAGCATTCAAAGAATGCTCAAATAGCTATTTGATTGTACTGGTCATGATGAAGTAATATTAAAAAGTATGCATAATCAAATTAATGTATTGTTAATTGGACAAAAATTTATTTTCAGAAACTATTATGGTTTTCTTTTTATGAACAAATATGTCTAAAATGTCACAAATGGTTTAACATTTCATAAGGATAAAAATGGACTTTTGGAATTTGTTATAGAATTGATTGAAGACAAAATCTTGAGTTTTTGTATGTCTCCTTTTACTTCATATTACCATTAAGATGTCATTTTCCTGAATTGTTCACGTAGGTAACACAGAGCCCAGCGTGAAATTGTCTTTTCAATGCACTTATTCATTGGACGTCTTTCCTAGCCATTTCTTGTTTTCTGCAGGTATTTATTTCACAACACACATTATTTTTATATTCGGGATTGTTATTAAAATATTTGATGCTTTCTGTTGTTTCACTAAACATTTTTTTAAATGCTTTCTCCACACATACTCGTAAGTCGTTGTGTCATTAATTTTTCATAAGCCATATGCCGTAAACGTGTCTTGTCTTAGATCCATGATCCAAGCGTACAATCTTCCCCATTTGTAATTTTTCTGTCATTGTTACTACGTAAATTTAAATTTATTCAAGTTGTAGCGAGACTCATGCCGAAAGGCCTGGTCTTTTGCCTGAGCGTGGCCACAATTTAAGACTTTTTTTTAGACGTTGCACACATGTTATAATTGTTACTTTCATCATTCCTCATCACTCTTCAATTTATTCCCGAAATGTTTGTTATTCGTTAGCGTAAGCATTTATCATTTTGAAGATGCTTCATGTAATATTACTCTGACACTAATATATCTTTCTTTTCCGTCTTAGATGCGTTCAGTCGCGTTTCCTTCCTGTTTGTCGAAGTTGTTCCTGAAGGTTTTCTGCAAAAAAATGTGAAATTGCTTGCATTCATTGTTACGCAAGTACATGATTATTGTTTAACATGCAGTGAGTTTCTTGTAACCATTTGCATCATTTTGAACATTGTGGGCTGGGGTAAAACGTCAGGGTAACCAACCTTGTGCAAGTGCCAAAGTTGTTGGCAAACTTGGTCGTGTGGGTCGTGTAGTTCGGGCAGCATCCCCCAGATGGCAGGAAGAGCGCTGGCGCTGGCGCTAGGGTGAGAGCGACGTGGGGCCGAGTATTGATCTCCAGACCGAGCGGAGACGAGACGGGGCGGAACCGAACGGAGCGGGTGGGACTGGGGAAGCGGGCGCTGGGCCTGAGGGCCGGCTGCGGAGGTGGCCTGTGGGGTAGGCCCTCCGCGTCCCCTGGGCCCCGCCCCGGACCTTCGCGTGCGCGCGCGGCGTGTGTCAGGCGACGTGCCGTGCTAATTCGCCGCTCGGCAGGGCAGCGGGTGCCGGAAGCGAGGGCCACCACGCCACGCCTCGCTCCGTCCCGCCCCCGCCCCCGCCCCCGCCCCGCTCTATTCGCCACGCCCCTCCCCGCTCCGTACCACCGTTTGTGACGCCCAACTTCGTACCGCCCTTCTTGCCACCACCCACTCTTACCCGCCCGTTCGCGTCCCATACCGTCCTCTCCGAGCCGCTAGCCCCGCCCCTCTCCAACGCCCCGCCCCGCCCCACCCCACCCCGCCACGCCACGCCACGCGCCGCCCCGCCACGCCACGCCACGCCACGCCACGCCACGCCACGCCACGCCACGCCACGCCACGCCACGCCACGCCACGCTCCTTTCTAGCCCATCCTGCCCTCTTCCCGTTGGGTCCTTCAAAAATGGTCATCTGAAATGTAGATAGGATCTTGACGACTTTCTTAAAACACGTCGACGAGTACATTTTGCTTCATATTTGCAAATGCCCACTAAGCGTTCAGGCCGTTTAGTTCGTGATGCCCAGGAAGACTATCAGTGTTCTCGTACGTTATTAAAACATTTCATTCCTCAATATCTGCTGCGGACTACATTCATCCATTCCTCTCCAAAAGAGGATGAACTTGCTCCGAAGGTCACTCAGTGACGGTTATGTTTCTGCTTGTATCTTACATGCGTATCAAGTGTATAAAATCAACACATTCTCGATTTTCTCAGAAGTCCCGATCAATAGCGCCCGGATAAATCGCTCTTACATGCACTGTTCAATTGTCTTATCTGCTGAGTGTGGTCATTGAGCTTGAAATCCATAATGGGTAGACGTAATGAATTAGAGCTTGTAGCTAACCCTATAAAATGAAACATGTTGCTATCTTACAATTATTTTCGCCGTACAGTCTTAAGCGGCGCATTTTATGACCTTTGGGCCTTATTTGCCACTTTTTATCCAATCTTCTAATTGAAATACAAGATAATTATTGTAGTGCAAGTTAATAAATATGTATTCATATATTCATTCGTGCCAATTGACGATATTTTGTGACTTACACACGGAAACATTAATCAGTTTAGTTCCAAAGTTATTTTACAAACGTATGCCTGTATCAATTCTGTTAAATATTCTTGTTAAAAGGAAGTTTTATTTCGTGAATAATTTTTTGTCTGTCTTCAAATTGTTACTTTTCTTCTAATGAAATGGTTCTTAGAAGCAAAACAACGGAGAAGTCAAGTCATTCTCAAATGCGCATTTGATAAGAGATTTATTTAAAGAGATGGAAGTATGAAAATATTAATGTGAATTAATATCTCCCGTTTCTTAATAAAAAGCGTTGTCATTGCCAACATGTTTACATTCTACGTACATACGTAGTAAAGAAAAAGTAATTCTGCAGCTGAAAGAGGTGATTTTCTGACAGAAAAACCCGACTTGTGAGGTCCTGATATCGAAAAAGTGGATAGATCTTGTTCTTATATGTAGTAAATTAGTTCCTCTCACACGTTGTGCAGTCAGGAAACACGTTTTGTGTCGTCGATTCCAAAATATGATCTGCTTTGATTATTGTTTTCCTTGGGCTAGAGAAAAGGATGCTTTAATATGACGCAAATCTGATATTCGTTGAACTCTGAATTTTTGAAAATTGCAAAAGTTCAGCATTTTTTTGCCATTTTTGTACAACTAAGATTTTGCGACTTTTTCCGGAATAAAATTTGTTCTTCAGATACAGAGCTTTAAATATTAAGCATCCTAAGCTTAAGAATTTTTTGAAAAATATAGTAGTTTTCATTTTTGCCGTATTTTCATTTAGTAGCCTTATTTTTGCGTGAAATATAGACAATTACAAAAGTTTTTCTTTAATTTTTTGTCGAATTGAGAAAGATATGCTTATAAAAATGGTGTAGTTCCCATTTTCGGTTATTTCTGTGTGTTTTGAGAATTTGCAAAAATATTATTGTTGCAAAAGTACAGTATTGATGGTAGTGATTTTTTCCTTAATAAGATGTGTTCTAAAAAAGTGGATCTTTAAATAAGATTATATAGAATTGTTTTTGAAAATACGAATAGTTTTCTTATAATTTTTGCTTGAAGCAGATTCAATTTGACAAAAAAACTCAAAAACTGCTCCGAATATTTTCTGTGCATTTTTTCCTCTCGTGTAGAGCAAATAACATTTAAATAAAGGGAGAGACCTCATTTTCATTGAACTCTCCGAATGTTCGAAAACTTACTAATAATTCGAGTAAGTATGTGCTGTTATAACATCGCGGGTTCTTTCTTGAATTTACAGCTTTCAATAGCTTAGCCATCATCTTCAAATCTGGATAAAAATCAGAAAAAAATTTTTATTGAACCCATGTAAATAGACGGTTAGTTTATTGAACATAATATTTTTAATAATTGAATGTAGGAGTAATGAAACTAATATCACAAATGAAAGAAAGAAAAAAAGAAAGGCGATAAATCAATTTTTATAGTACAGGGGTAAGTTTAGTGAATTTGTACGCAAGACTTAACATGGAAAATGTAAACATGTAAAAATTCAGAGGTGAAATAACAAAGAAGTAAATGGACTTTACCTGCTTGTCAGAAAGTCAGAAATTTGACCACATGACTTAGAGCATACCTAACCACTTTTTGTTTTAATGTCGGAAATGACCACGCCTTTTATTCTAATATTTGGAACCCCAACTCTACATGACAAGTAAACTAATAATCAGTACCTTGTTAATATAGGGGTGATACGAGCTAAAATTCTGTTCTGATGGTCATCTTCGTAATGAACATTATTGATCATATTTTCAAAACAGTATAAAGAATTGACTGAATATTGTAAAAGAAAAAAGTAATTAATATTTTTGTATTACACTCAGACTTTGATATTATGGACAGCTTTGTCTAAACGCTGTGGAAAGAATTTGTAGATTGCCAGATCAAACCACAAATTGGATTAGGAATGAAAGTCATGAAACTGCACGAAAGTATAATTTAGTCAATTACGTAGATATATTTTAATGGCAGGACATTGGTATCTGAAAAAAATTGAATTTTAGCAGGGAACAGATTCGATTCTTATTAACATTTCTCGTATGATTTTAATTAGGGAATTAAGTTGTAATGATTTTCATTGTTAAAATACGATTTATTTTCTAATGTCGCACGTGATGCTACGTGAATATTTGAACTCGGATGTCGTCTACGCCATTCGAATGATCCCAAGTGTGTCATGAAATGCAGATATGCTTCGGAGACAATGTTTATTTTTCAAAAGTAAACGTGTACCGTCTTCAGGTGGACCAACAAACGAGAAAAATGCCGTACATATTTTTTTAAATCTTACTTTTTTAGTTTCTGTATTTCCTGATTGCGTCTTGTTTAATTGAAGTCGAACTGGCCCCCCCAAGCGTGTCTCCATGGTGTATCCGCGGGCATTGTGAAGTGGCTGTAGTTGTGGAGATGGCTTGTTGCCGGGTGGTGTGGACTTATCTGGCCTCCCTGCGGGTGAGCGCAGCGTATCGCGCAGGAACAGTCGCCCAGGGAAAGCGCCATGGCAGGCAGCGGCCACGCCCGCCCGCGCGCGCCGCGCTCCCGCAGGGGCGGATCCGACATCGACCCGCGACCCGCTAACCGGAAGCGGACACACCTCTCTTCCTCGCCCTGCCCCGACCCGACCCGCCCCGCCCCGCCCCGCCCACTCCGCCCCCGCCTTCGGAGCCTCCGACGGGCGTGGGCGGGGCGGGGCGGGGCGGGCTGCATGAGGCAGAGGGGCATTGTTCACGCGCCGCCCTTGGATTCCAGCACGTGGGGCCGCGGGCCCACTTTCTTCGCCGGACGCGGCCCGCCCACGAACGACTACGCCTCTCAACCCACCACCTGCACGCCCGACCACACCCCACTCTGTGCATCCACCCAATGCATTCCTTACCCACCCCCACAACCCCGTTCCCCACAACCCCGTCCCCCACTCCCACCCTATCCCCACACCGCCTTCTCCCACTCCCACCCCATCCCCACACCGCCTTCTCCCACCCGCCGCCCCACGTCGCCACCTCCTCCCACCCGCCCCCACGCCGCCGCCTCCCACTCCGCCTCGCCCCGCCTCACCCGTCTCCCCCCGCCTCACCCCGCCTCACCCCGCCTCATCCCGTCTCCCCCCGCCTCACCCCGTCTCTCCCCGTCTCACTCCGTCTCTCCCCGTCTCATCCCTTCTCATCCCTTCTCACCCCGTCTCACTTCGTCCCAACCCGTCCCAACCCGTCCCAACCCGTCCCAACCCGTCCCAACCCGTCTCACCCCGTCTCACCCCGTCTCACCCCGTCTCACCCCGTCTCACCCCGTCTCACCCCGTCTCACCCCGTCTCACCCCGTCTCACCCCGTCTCACCCCGTCTCACCCCGTCTCACCCCGTCTCACCCCGTCTCACCCCGTCTCACCCCGTCTCACCCCGTCTCACCCCGTCTCACCCCGTCTCTCACCGCCTCGCCACGCCTCGCCACGCCTCGCCTCGCAAACCCTCGCAGTCGCGCAGCAGCATTTGTCGAACGAGCGTCCCCGCGAGATGGCGCCTCCGCTAACCGGAAGCGGACACACCTTGTGCACTTGGCGTGTGCTTGTGCACTTGGTATTACTCCCCGAGGCGTGTCCCTTCCAGTTCCTCTCTTGTCCATCTCATTGCTCTTCGGTTCAACGCTGACGTACCTAACTGCGGGTAGTCTGCGCGATCGTGGAGATGAATACTTTCCACTTTCGTCTTGCAGAACACTGCTCTTGAGAAGGAAGACCTTTTGAACTTGACTCTATTGACGGTCCTTTCATAATACTAAGACAGATTTTCTGGTAATAGGATTGGATTCATATTGTTATTTCATGTGTTTAACAAGTGATTTTATTCAACACTAACTAAACACAATTTTTATCGTTTTAAGATCACCGTGAAAATTACATTTGATCAATAAATACTTTCACTTAAAACTATTATTTAAAATATATTTCCAAAAACTTTTTCTAGCCTCAACGTTGTATTTTGTTATTTGTTGAAATAAAAGAACTCATAGTTTCTTGATCCAAGTTTCACATATTGAATTTTTTTTTTTTTTTTTTTTTTTTTTTTTTTTTTTTTTTTTTTGAGGGGGGGTGCTACGTTTCAGCATTGTCTCGAGCCCAAAATTGTGTAGCTCCGACTCTGCAAACAAGACTTTTGCCACCTGCAAATGCATTTGCTAATTTGAATTAAGTGTAATGTGTATGTAAAACAGTGAGAATTGATGGTAGTGCATTTATTTATCAAAATGTGCAGATATCAAAGGATATAAATGATTGTATCATTGAATCTATTTTGAAATGTGCTTACAAATTCTTGCATCTCTTTTTTCTGTATTGAGTATGACCATAAAGAATTATATTTTTCTGTTCAAAATAACAGTTCTGCCGCATGAGCACGAACTAATTAGAATTTGCAATTTAAATGTACATGAATAAAAATATTGTTATATGTGAAGAGTATAAATGTTCATAAAAGATGCATTGATATTGGTTCTAACAGTGGCGGCTCTACCATAAGGTCACATGGTCACGTGCCCTCCCACTTGTAAAGGAAAATATTAATAGTGGACTGAAATGCGTGTCATATTATCGAGTAATAATTCTAGAGAATTTACGTTAAGGTTTTCACTGGCGATATCGATACTATTTCACAGCGCAGATAACGAGGTAGTTGTGGCAACAGGGCGAAGTCCGCAAGCTTCGTGTGACCAGCTCCCTCCCGTTCAGCAAAGCTTTTCCTCATAGTGCGAGGAAAAAAAGGGAGGGGGTAATGCTCCCTTAAGGCCCTTCACGGTCACAAGTTTTTTGTGACTGCCACTGCAAGCGCCACTTTACAGATGTACAAACAACGCTCATAGTGTCTGAGAAATGAAATGCTGATTAGCTCAGGACCCGCGTAATCTTCATAATATCAGCAGCTGTGATTCTGTGAGATTTTTTTTTCTTGATCGTGAGCGTTTGTTGTTTCAATTGAATTGTTCTTTCTTCTCACTCAGCCTAGTTAATACGTGAGAAACCAATGAGGAATTTCAAGTGTTTTACAGTTTACAGCGCTTAAACTTCAAAATAAAATTTGTATTAGTTATTTTCTAGCTTTTTGTTTTGTGCCCTACCTGGCCTGAAGTTTAAGAGCCGCCACTGGGTTCTAATTAATTTTGGACTTTCCTGTGGTAATATTTTCACAGTAATCTATAGTAAAGTGGAAAGAAATTGTGCACCAATTGAAGTAATGCCCATCGTTGATATACCGGTACAAATATCGTTGCCTGAAGGTGGTTTACACGTAGTTATATCTTTTGTTGAAAGTATTTCTGTGCTGTATGAAAACTCTAAAATGTAAATGTATGTGTGGGTTCTGCAGTTCCAAAATGTGTCCTCTCTACTTTTTTTGTTTTTAACGTAGGCTTAGCTCGAGTAGTGTAAGAAAAATAATTCCCCCATTTTTATGTTAATGTTTCCTTCTTTATAATGATTGTTTTATAAAATGAAAGTTACGGACAGAAGCTCATTTCTATTGAGTTACTTTTTGTTCAGAATTTTTAAAATTGGAGAAGGCAAGTTTTGGAAACGAAGTCGTACATTACCTCATTTAAGGAAACTAAATTATCAAACTGAAAGTTATTCATGGTCAATAAAATAATTTCACGTTAATGAAAGTATAAAACTGATAATTTACCCAAAAAACTCAAAATACTCTCATAAAGTCGATTGAAATTATAGTTTGTTTTACAAATCTTCAAGTCGAAAGTAATTTATTGTTAATGCTTATTTTAACACCAATGATTAGATTATGTTAGTTATTGTTAATTTAATATTTTGACACCAAGGATTAGAAAAAAACCTGAATGCTTATCAAAAATTCAAAATACACTTAATGTTTTACAATAGCTTTTTACTCAATGAAGTTATTCAATATCTGGTTCATTACAACAGTCAACATTTGTTTCAAAATTCTGGCTTCGTTACCACCATTTGCATTCAAGGAGATTGGTGTAGAAAAATAATTCAACTTGATTTTTCCACCCATCGGTAAATGTTTCTGTTAGGAGGTTGTTAAAGTGATTTAATTTTGCTTATTGATTTCCCCTTTTGCGAATCATTTGAGACTCACTAAAATCTTAATTTGGTTTTCTCTCCCTTCAGTTCTGTAGATCACTTCGTCTTGCTTATGATATACTTAAGCTATTGTTGAATTACCTAGCATTTGTCTTTAGAGGAAATTCAACTTTATATAACAACAATATCCCTACTGAAACACCAAGACGCTTTCCTTTTCCTTACGAAAATACAATTTTTTTAGCCTTTGATATCGTGTATATTACAAAGAACCTAATGTAACTGACAGTGTTGGTGTATGAGAGTCGGTTGGAACATCACTTTAATATTAGCTATATCTATTGATTATGTTTCTCCCAGTCTATTATATTGAGCGGGAGCGTTTTTAACTCATAAAATATCTGTCAGGTTTTGGATATTGATAGTGCTGTAATAAAATTTACTTGTTTTTTTACTTTTCCAGGATAAATGTGTCGGAACTAAAGGACTCGTTTTCCAAATTCCAAAGAGTATTTCTTGTACTAAACAAAACTAGTGTTGCTACCAAAGCACTTACTTTCTCGCATTGTTCCGAAATGCTCCGTAATATTATACTACATAAATCAGCAAAAAGCAAACCGGAAAAACATTTTTGCGCTCCGAGACGTGATACACCTCGAGTTAGTTTTTTTTCTAAATTTAGCAATAGGATTTATCCACGTTTTCGTTACCAGAATCCGACAATGACAGTTTTTCTGACAAAAATTCAACGTTTTCTAGCGCACGATAACATAACTTACACTTCTTTCGAAGTATTCGTAAGGCGAGAAAGTAAAAGGTTTTCGTAAATTAGTTCAAAAGTTTACATCATTAATTGTCTCAAAAAATCAAGTAACATCATTCGTTACGCTTTCAATTCTTTGTGTTAATAGCATGTGCTTGTTGGAGGTTATCATTTGTTCACTAGGCCATAATGTGTACAGGGCGTTTGTTAGGTAGACAGGAACCACTTGGCTTCCCACCTGGTCGAGGTCTTTTGCACACAATTGCAGCATGGGGAGCTTGGTTTTTGTGTCAAAGAGTAGGGCCCGTGCGTTTGTGTGTACGTATATACTGTGTGTATGTTAGTGTGAAGAACAGGAAGGAGTACTTCATCATTCGATATAGGCCTCCGCATCATGCTTCATGAGTGATTCACGTGGAAAAGAAACTCGGAACACCTTGCATCGTCGGTCGTATGTGGGTTCTTTATCTGAAGGTGATAGTGGCAGGTGTTTATAGCCGGATCAATAATGAACGGGGCGGCGGGTGGTGGCTGGGGCCGGAGTGAGAGCAGCCCCTCGCAGCCAACCACCTCCACGCCGTCCGACCACTGAGATCCCCTGCATGCCCACACATTATTTACTCACTACTAAAACCTTTTTGAGTGGACGTACTTGTGTATGAGGTATGATTACATAATGCCTACATAAGCAATTTTAAGGCAATTTTAAAAGATTGTGTAATGTAACGCGGTACAATAAGATTAATGCTACCCATAGCAGTGTTTTGTGTGATTAAGTGTATTCGGTTTTGGTACGTTGCTTTAAGTTGCTTTCTTACAACTTGTGGAAATGGAAGGTTGGTCAACCCTTTTTGTTTATCAAGTGCAATCAAAGTTTCTGGTTTTCATTTTATATAAATTTTTGAAGAATTTTTAATCTTTTTTATTTATGTTGAGTTCCTTCTATTTAGTTTTGAACCTCCGTAATGAAACATCTTTAGAAAACAAAAGATTCCCACTGTTAGAATGGGTAGGCGAGAATTACGAGTTGTGTCAGTGCGTTACTGTTGTGCACACACAAACAATATAGGATACCCAATACAATGTGCTGTAGGCTGTCCTCCAGAACCGAAAAGAACATCGTCGAAAAGGTTGCGTGTTGTTTGATATCCCATTAAATAGCATGGTATAATAAATTCACTAAATTTCGGAATGTATTTCATTTCTTCCACAGAAGATCTTTAAGTTCGAGTAGGTGCTAGGTATAGATTCGCAACTTTTTTGCGAGAACAGTTTTCTGTGAGTTTATTTGGAATCTGATAAATCGATGAGTTCCGGATGACTTTTAAGGAAGCTTTGATTAGTCAAACATGCGTTTAGTATTTGATAAATGCATGTATTTAGTGATCAACATTTGAAAAGCAACTAATCAAAACATATTAACTCCATCACAAAATATAAAGCATTTTCTGTGGTCATATTACAAGATACAACATTTTCTGATATGATAAATTTTATTTTATCCATTGTTAAAATGAACTTAATATTCTTTAATATGACGTATGGTTTGTTATGTTCAGAAAATTTAAAATGTGAGTAGATTAAGAATTTGCATCAAACAATATTGAAATGAATGGTAAAGTTAATACATTTTGATCTGTTGCTCCACACAACATTTTGGCAATGGCTTAAATTTCAACAGAAGCTTCACCACTTGTGCAAAAAGCTTGTATAATCACAAGCAGAAATGCTTGTGGTTTCGGAGCGTTTATTCGTTCAATTGTTGCTGCGGTAAATTTATAGTATTTTTTAAGTTACATCAAACTCCTTGATGGTTTGTCATTATTGTGGTCTCCATCTTATAAGAAACAGTGAAGACATTTCTTATTACTCCATATTGGGAAATAAATGAACCAGGATAACTAGAAAATAATAATTTTTGTATCGCAATACGTCTATTGTAACATGTGTATCTATACTACCAAGTATCTACAAGATTTGGGATGATTGAAAATTAAAACTAGAAAAATATGTATTCTTCACACAGATCAACAACACTTTTCTTTTCGATTTCCTTCGCTGTAAATCCGCATGGTACCGTAATGCAAAATTTGTAATCTAGGTGACTGATAACTCTTTCTTTTAACACTTGTAGCACCATGGGTTGGGCAAATTTTACCTTCATATTTTTTATTAATAATTAAATACCTTCAAGGATTATTATATATCATTAAATCCGTGGTACTTTTGCTATTTGTGAAGAGCTCATATGTTTGTGGAGTGCATTTAAGGTATTTCATACCCTTTCTACATGTATTTCTTTTATTTTCCTGCTGTCAATTTTTACCTCCCCCCATTATCTTGGAATTCCATGATACATCAATTATACAGAATTGCTACAAGTTTATAATACATCGGAAGAAAGTGTTTTATTATTGATGTTTCCAGTGCATTGAGCTAAAATCGCAGTTAAATTCAAATTCAGTGCACTGGAGGCCAGGGTTTAACATAATCGCATAATGATGAATTTTGAGATTAAAAAATGAACTAATTCAAGGAGATTTAATGATAATTTGTACGTTCTTAGTTTACTTAATGCATTTATATCAAAATGTTTAAATAATATTTTCCTCGAAGGTGTTTTCAATTTTTGAGTGTAACAATAATTAGTTTCTTACAGAATCTTGATTGCCTGTTCTAAAATTGTCGTACACTACAGACCGCAAATCTATGTGGATGGATTAAAGTTGCACAATATGCACAAAACGAAAATAAGTCGATAAATATGATTATGGTTTCCAGTTTTGTACAGAAGATAGGGATGTTTTCGTTCTTTTTTTTTTAGCTGAAAAAATCGTTACAGAAATACAGACGTGTTCCAAGAATTATGGATTAATTTGGAATACTAAATATTCCAAAATTATATCAGAAATAAATATATATCGGAAAATTAGTCTGTTATTTGGGAGACATGCTCATCCTGGGAACAAAAATGATGTAAAAAATAATAAGCAGGATACGTAGTGTTCGTGAAGCAAACTAGAGAAAAATGTGATTTATACCAATAATTAATATTTATTTCGTACAGCTTTACTTTTTGGATTTAATTTGAATGCAGAAAATAGTGATGTGTCTTACTTAGTTATTTGAATTTGAAATTAATGGTGGCTATTGAACGCTTGTAAATATGTACTCGAAAATCTGTGAACAACACTTATACGTACAGTAGAATATCGAAGTTTTCATTTGGCGTAAACAATTGTAAAACAAATACTTTTTGTTGTATTATGCCTCCCCGACGACAAATACGACGATATCTATCTATATCGTATCTCTGAAAGAAACTATAAAATAACGTGGTGATGCTTGTGAAAATGATTGGTTTTTCAGATAGCTTTTATTTGGGTAATGTACTATCGTTATTTTTGCTCAGCACTTTCGTACGTAGTGTACGTACAATAGCAGATCGAATTAGTCACATTTTATATTCATATATGATTGGAGGCAAGGACATATTATTTATTGTCAATATCTAACTTAATATGCATGGGGTACTACGTGGTAACAGCAGAATGCAGAAATTAGAGAATATGGTATTTCCTGAAAATTTAGCGGTATGATACGCTTATATTCCAGGAAACATTTCTCATAAATGTTCACAATTTTTTTTTAAATTGAATTATAAAAAAAGAAACCTTAAAACAATGAGTGAATTTGCAGAAAAGAAATTTTATTCTAATATTATTTGATTTCTCCGCCATCTTAATATGACACTTAGCAAAACAAACGTATTTCGAATTAGCCTTGTGGAAAAGCAAGAGAACGAAACTAGCCAGAATTTGTTATGCTATATCAAATATGTAACAGTACTGACAATCAGTATTTGTAAGATTTGGGATCATTTGAAACAAAAGTAGGCTGTATGTATTGTGTTTACAAGGAATAACATCACTTTCGTTTCTGTTTTTCTCGCACTGCCATTCCTGATGATACCCTTCTACAGTAACATATTAATTTGTCAGCTAGTTATGATACTTGCCATTTATTTGAAAGTATAACATCATTCTATATCACTTACCGTACTCTGCCTATGACCGAACATAACGTGGGCTGACGACCACATTTTCTTTTTTGTTCCAGATCTCGCGGCAGTCTATCGACGCATGCAAAGATTACTTCCGCGACGACCTCATCAAAACAGACTGGCAGCTCATGGTGGAGCTGAAGAAGCTGTTCCAGATTTTGTAGCCCCGGCCATGGGTAGGTATCCTGCCGGCCCGGGCCGGGGCCAGCGCCGGCGCGGCGGCGGGCGCACGGCTCCCGACTCGGCCTCGTCTCCACCCCGTCCCACCCCCACCCCCACCCCCACCCCCGCCCACGCCACCGCCCCGACTCCCGGCCCTCCACGCGTCCCCGCGCCCACCCGCCCCCTCCACTCCCCTGAGTCCCCGATCTTCCAGTTCGCGCTTCCGCGTTGCCGCCGCCGCCGCCGCCGCTACCGCCGCGCACTCCGTAGCCGCGGCTACGTCCGCCTTAGCGTCGTCGATGTTCATGCCCGTACAACGATACTTGAAAGCTCTGCGGTATGTGCCTTATCCTGCTTCGCATTCATACTCGGCTACATACCACGAGTCGGTGTTAGATAACGCTTGGAGGAGTGAAAGAAAAGCGAAAGGAACGTCGACTTGGATTCTGTCTCTTGGCCCTTCCGTGTGTGTTCACTGGTAGCACCTGTTGTAGATGCGCTCGCCCGCCGGGGCCCGAGCGGCGAGGGCGAGGGCGCGGCCGGGGGCGGCGTGGCGCGGAGGGGCGGTGGCGGGGTCGCGGCCCGGGACGAGCGCGGGCAGAGCGTGGCACTGTACTTAGGATGAGGCTGGTCGCGCGAGATGTACTTAGGCGCTCTGTCGGTCGCGGAGGGCGGCCGCGCCCCTGCGCCAGTGTTGGGCGACGCCTCCGTCGGCCGCGCTCGGGGCAGGGGCCCGGAGCCCCGGCGCCCAGGCTCCCCGCCGCCACCCCTCCCCACCCCGCCCCGCCAGGGCTACCAACCCCCGCGCCGTCATCGACCGCGCCCCGCCCTCGCCTTTCGGCCCCCTCGACAGCGAGGCGCGGTTTTTTCGATTTTTCTCTTTGATGGATGTTCCATGTTTTGTACATTGCTACTAGATTGTGAAGGACGCATAAACAAATTACGAATTATATATTTAACTAAATGATATATTATATATTTAACCTGTTGCGTGTGTGCGAGGAGTGAGCCGCAATTGATTGGGTCGATTGTCGTTGAACTGCTGTCTTGTGTATGTTCTTCCTTACTGTCCCGATGCCTACTGTGGAGGTGGCTGCACTGGTGCTGGACCTTCTCTGATGTAACCCCCCCCCCCCATGATGTACTGTTGTTATGAAGCAACGCTGCCGCGCGTGAAAGGAAATAAAGAGCAAGAGTCTTGCGTCTGGTGATGAGAACGTGTTGTGTGTTGTGTCGTTGTGCCCACAGCCCCATCCCGCTTCCTCCTCCGCCTCCTTCTCCTCCCACACGACCTGCTCCCGTCGCCGCCGCTCGTCTTGGCCGCCGACGCGGCGCCCGCCTTCGCTCCTTGTAGACGCCCTCAGGATCGCCCGCCCTGCGCCCGCCCTCGCCCCCGCCCCCGCCTCCGCGACCACCGCCCTCGCCTGCGGCCGCTGGCGCCACGCTGCGGGTGCGCGGCCGAAACGCTTCTTGCCTCTTGTGCTGTGTAGAGCTATTTTGGTAAGACACCCTCACTATGAACAAAGAACTAATGTTGTAAATATTCGTTTATTTAGATGATTTGGATGAATTTTAACAGAGCTGGAATTTGAGTTAATTCTCATCATTTGTGACCTTCACTCATCGGTTATCTCCATAAGACCGTTTGTAATAAACAATTGATTTTCTTTTGTGTTTTTGCTTTCAAGTCCCCTTATCCCATGGTTTTGCAGCACTGTATCTTGGTGATAAGTAAATGTACATTTGTAGGGATGACATAAAACAAAAGGTCCAGACAAAGATTTTATATATGAATCTATCATATCAAAAATACCATTTTCCTCTGAAATCACATTTTGTTCAAAGTGGCATAATTTATTTTTGTTATAATATTCTGATAATTACTTTTTATTGAAATCGATTTTTCCTTATTTTTTATAATTGATTATTATGTACATAATTAATGTAAGTGGAATTTAAAACGTGAAGTAACAGAATGCTATTAAGGGTTTTAGATTTCAGCCTTAGCATTGAATAAAAAAAATTTATATATATATATATATATATATATATATATATATATATATAACTAATACTAAGGTAGAACTGACGATGGCAACGTTACGACTAAGTGTGTGTGTGTGTGTATATATATATATATATATATATATATATATATATATATATATATATATTTTGGGATGCGCCAAATATGCTTACTTGAAAATACATTGAAACAGAAAACAGTGTTCTAAATGACTTGTTATTTAGAGCCAATATAGCATATGCTCTATGTTGACGGAAAAATAATGAATACATTTCTTCCCAAAAGCGTCATTTATATTAACTGTGTATCGTGATTAGATGTATCGTGAACTCTCGTTTATTTTAATTCCTTAAGCAACAGATGCACAAGAACAGCAGGAACAAAATCACACCCTATGCCGAAATTTCAAGTTATATAGTATACAGTGTGAATCACGTAACATTAGCACCTCCTGCAGTTTTTGAACGGTTGAAGTTATTCCAGTGCAGTTTTCCCAGAAGGGTATGAGGGAATGGGACTAACTGGTAATTGTATTCATGTCTGTTTTACCACTTGCATTTTACGCGATATTGAGGTAACTTTGCTTTTTTTTAGGGGAACTATACATTTACCATGGAGAGCGTGAAAAAGACTAATCCAATGAAATACATATTCTCAAATGTTAGATAAGCATTTTTTGATATTTTTCTCGTGTTTAACGAATATTTTGAATGTGACAATCAGCCACACGAGATCATACAGCTCTCCCACCTGCTAACGCGCGCTCGAGGAAGGAAAACTGATCGAAGTATTTGAAGTTATGAAATTTTCAGATCATCTTAAAACATGCGTTTTCCCCCTGAACTCTGCGTTTTATCCTTCCGCATTTTCAGATTTTTTGTCTTTGTTTGAAGGATTGAAAATAAGGATTTATCATAAAATAATTAATATCATTGAAATAAAATTGTTTGTTACTTCAAGCCAGAACAAATCCACAAAACGCATTCGAAATCTTGACTTTCCCGATTTTGATGAAGACAAATGTAATAAGGATGGAATTTGTGATAGAGTAGAATGCGAATCACACTGGATTGTCATATACCTTCATCTTTGGCAATACAATGAGAACCTGTGTGTGGATGCAATGATGTCCTTGTCAGTACCGCAATTTCACTTTCTTCATTCGTGGCTGTTCTCTTTCTATTCTTCTGTTTGAAAGTGCCACTGTTTGAAAACACTGCTGGTAGTAAATACATTTTTTTCAAAAACGCTTGCAGGTGTGTATATCTGTAGATGGTGGACATTTTGAATATATCCTCAAGTAAATTGAGTAGAAAAGTAGTGTGTTCACCTTCGATTACTATTTTTTGTTATATTATTGCAATATATTTTAATTTTAATGATTAATGTTTATATCTTACTGGATTTTTATATCCGTAAGTTATTATATGTTCATTGACATTAAAATTCTTTGCACAAAATATGTTATATTCTCTATGATATCTTTATTATTTATTATTGTGTTTTGTTTTAATATTTTAATCATTCCTGTGGTATGAAACTCCATTAAATGGAGTTGAAGTAAGAAACAATTTGCAACGGTTTTGCGAAGATTTGAGAAAAAATGTGTGAATAAAAATTTTAAACGGTTTGGTGAAAAAACTGCAACAGTTTGGTGAAGATTTGGAATGCGTTTCATATCTTCAAATACTTCGATAAGCAAGCCTTTCCCTAGCGCGCGTTAGTAGAGGGAGTGTGTGTGACCTTGTGTGGTGAAAATTCAATATATCAGTTAAACACGAGGCGGAAACAAAATCAAAAATACCCCCAAAAAATGCTTATCTAACATGTGACAATACGTTTATCATTAAATTAGTCGTTTTACGCTCATTATGATAGTCTAAAATATATGTGTAGGGACCGTCCATAAATTACGTAACGCAAATTCCTAGTATTTTCAATACCCTCTTGTAACGCACATATTTATCTTTATGTAACGCTGCCCCAGACCCCCCTCCCTCCCCCCTTTAGCGATACGTAATTTATGTTTGACCGTAAATTATGCGTGACGTAATTTATTTTGAAGAAAACGAAGTAACCTCAATGACTCGTAAAATACAAGTGATAAATAGAAATGAAAACTTGTATCAATTAGTCCCATCCCCTCATCCATTTCCGTTGTTATGTTTAAGTGACGAACATTCATATGAATATCCATTTGTTGCAATATTCTGTTTCCACTCGTGAAGACTTGGTTCATTTTTTATATTCAATAGAAACGTCTTACGCTGAAAGGAGAGGAAAGGCAACACATACAAGAGATTGAGTTGATTATGGTGGAAATTAACCGCTCCATTTAGTCAGCACTGAAGAAACTTGCTTAGTAATGTAGAGGGCTACTGCAAAACAATACTTGAGGGTATGATAACAGGACATACATTTTCGAGGGAAATGTACGAATTTAAAAAATGTGTCAATATTAGATATCAATAAAAGTTCGAGAATGATTTGGGAGTCCAATTATAAAAATTTAAAAAAAAGAACGTGGAGCAATCCGAAGAGCAAGCATGAAACTTCGCAGTAAAGTAAATCCTTTTTTCATTGGAAAAAAATTGTGAAGATCGTGAGTACTGAAGCCGTATTAAAAATGTGGGAATCGATGGAAAACATTAAAGGGTAAGTAAAATCAATCTTTTGTGATCATTTTAGATTTTAAGTTATATCTGCTCTTGTGATAAAATCTATTTAAAACTGTTTTCGTGAAGAGGTATGTTCGAGCTTCCTATTCAGCTAAATTTCGTGATTTTTTCTTTAAATGAAAGAACTGAAAAAACTTGAATGATAACTTCTACGTGCCGTAGAAGTTATCATTGATCATAACAATAGTTTTTTACTCTCCCGTATACATACGTATAATACGCAGTATTATACGTACTATAGAAAAAGTTATGTAATGCGCGAAAAATGGCGGATTTTCGACAGAAAAAACTCTTATTACAGAGCCCTGGTAACGAAAAAGTGAATAAAACCCATTACTAAATTAAGAAATAAAATTCTCTAACATGTAGTGTTGTGGGTCCGTGATACCGAAAAAACAATTGACGGCAAAACTTCCGTCTGCGAACACTTCTAGCGTCTAAACCATGCATAAGATGTTTTCCAAATTGAAGAAACCCCTGTCGATCTGGCTCGAGTCGTAGCTTTGAGATTTTGAAAGACTTTCTTTAAAATTTTGGGGGTACTTTCAATGAAGCCTCCCAGACATTTTCAAAATTTTCTCAAAAATACTTATAAAAGGGACATCGGTCCGATTTTCACGGTAAACTCAGAACATTCGAAAATCGCATGAGTGATATTCCGCGTCTTCCTACAACTACAAAATTAAAGATAAAGATTTTTCCTTCAAATGAAATTTGTTCTCCATATTCTGTTCTTTCATTAAGGTCATGTACATTCCTTTTGAAAATGTTGGTAGTTTCCGTGCAATATTGCGTGCAATATGTGTAATTTTTTAAAAAAAAATACATAAACAAGATTTTCTCAAAAAGTCTTCAAATTTTTTCTTTAAACTTTCTGTAGGGATAGTGCTAATAGTACTCTATGAGATGACATAAACGCCATACCAAAAATTACAAAAATTTAATTGTTTTAACTTGTCTCTCACGTTAATATTTACATTAACGGCGATTTCTTCACAGTATATTTATGAGTATATATGCTTCAAAAAATGTTGTATAACGTGTCTCGGAAACAACCGTTTTCTGTGAAAACTAGCCTAAATTTCCGCATTTTCAGAAACGCTCAAACGCTATTTCCTGAAAAACGATTCCAATTTTTTTCTTTAAATTCTTTGTATGGGTAGTGCTAAATGCACTGTTTAAGAAAACATAAAAGTCATTTTGTTGTATTTTGTTTTTTCAAAAATTAATGAAAGTTTTTTTTTCCATATATCTCACACATCGTTAATATGCACATTTCCAGCGATTTGTGTACGTTATTGCATTTGTGAGTGAATGTGCTTCAAAGGACTTCAAATAAAGTTTTTCGAAAACTAAAACATTTTCTGTGAAAAACAACTTCAAATTTCGCATTTACAGCAACTCGTAAACGATATTTTCTTTAAAACGGCTTTAAATTTTTCATTTTTGATCATTTATTTATATTTTTGATAATTTTTATTTTGTAATAAATATTTTATTACAAAATTTATGAAATGTAGTCGGTATGTATATTTTACTATTCAATTTAGCTGGAATTTTGAAGTTAATTGTAATAATTATTTTTTGTCAATACAATAAGAATTTGTATATTTGACATAATGAATAATACTGTGTAATGTTTTCCAATATTTGATTACATGTTATTCTGATTTAAGTTTATTTGTTTGTATTCTAGAATCAAAAGATGGAGGAAACAATGCACCTCCGAAACGTTATTGGCAGTTAATTGGCAGATAAAAATTGGTAAAGTTCCTTGAGATGTCTGTTTAAAAATTTAAACACTAAAAGCACGGGTGATTGTCAACAAATATATGGACCTGTCAATGATAAAAGAACCTAATTAAAAACAATGTTCAAATCTAATCTTTCAGCGTAATACGAGTAGTTTTACTTTTCTATAGTATTCTTAATTCAAGCTAAATTCAAAATCGCCTGTTTCGTCACCCAAGGAATACCTTCTTTCTCAGCTAGCTGGTGAAATTTGCGTGGTCAGACGGAAGAGCAGGCCTCATGGTCTGAGTCTCGCCACGTAAAATAAGGCAATTCAAGTCAAATCAATGCTGTAGTGACACCTAGATGGGTCATCTAACTTCCGTGTACGGAAGAACAGGAACAAAGAAGCAGAAAAATGTATGTGATAGTTCAGACATACAACATTGTACATGCCGCTTCTCCTAATTCGCAACCTACCGGTCCCCACAGAGGAACATAACGATTTTTGTAAAGTATTTTAATAAATGTCCTTCGTGCTCTAGTGTCCACATTACAAATTGTAATCGAAAACACTGGCACCTTCGTCCATCGTTCATGTTCATTGGGCGGGAGTAGTGGTGTAACCCAGATTTTTGTTCAGAGGGAACTCCACAAGTGGACATTCTAGAAAGCGTTGTCGCCATGTTACGTAAAACAAAACGAAACACGATTACGGTAAACTGGTACATTTTCAACTGCGGAGTTTGGAACCCCTTAATATATGATGTATTGTAAATATGAAATAAGTTTGTTTAAAGTTGCAACTGCCAAGTGATATAATCAAGAACTCATCGCACATGAAGAGATTTGGTTTGGGTATTAAGAGGTGTCTAGCCTCTTGGTATAAACCTGAAGGGCTGTATAACCCATTTTGACAACATGGAAGTCTGTCGTCTCCGGAAACTCCCTTAACGACCAACTCCGAACTATGGGACGCTTCAGAGATGAAATAGACGTTAGCCACACGTTCACCTTCAGAGGCCCTCAATGAAATCTTCACCAATGAATAAACGTCCGTCGGGGCGACTTGAAAACAAGTTATTCTCTATGTCGAATGAATGAATGAAAAAACTATGCCCCTTCGTTCGCGGACAAGTAAGGAGAGTTGCGTCCTGTAACGGAAAGCGCGAGGCGTGGCGGGGCGGGGCGGGGTGGGGCGTCAGATTTCCTCCTGAGCTGGAGCAGCTGCCAGTTCGCGCCGCGACGGACGCATTGCGTTGCTGCGCGGCGTCTCGGGATGTTGGCAAGCGGAGTGCCGCTTTCTGGCCGCAGGTTGAACAGAAAACGACGCCTTTCGCATGATGAACGCGCCGTTCACGTGCCTTGCCTTGTGAGAGTTTTCGCACCGCAAGCCGTCGCCATCGCCGCCGGTTCAGATCTCCGTTATGGCGAAAGCTGCACTCTCGGTGTGAGCAAAATGCAACCTCCTTGTGTTGTGGTTAGTAACGTCCAAAGGTATGGATTGTGAGCGGGAGGATGTATGGAATTGCATTATTTGAAAGGTTATGTTGTCCGTCGGAGAATTCGTACTAGGTAGTTGTTGCGCAATCAAGATACTGTAGTTTCCTGAGATCGATGTGAGAGAAGGATTATATTTTTATGTCTTTTATACTATTAATATTTAATTGTATTTGCTTCTGCTACAACAAATTATTTTCAAATTTCTTAATCGGAAAATTTCTTTGGTCCGTGAAATTAACAGCATTCATAGAACGTGAAACGTAATCTCTCCAACGCGGAAACGGTACCGTTTTTCATGCCCTGCAAGAGGAAAAATCCTTTATAAAACGGAATTCCTGTGAATATAATGCACTTGGCAAAGTGACTTGCTGAGCGGTGAGATATACATGTAAAGTAATGTATCTGCAGGTCAGATTTAAATTATCAGTTCCTTTGACATGCGAGTTCGTCGTGGCAGCAGAACAGCCAAAGAGAAGGGGTTGGGCTGTACCTCGTGACACTCGAGTCGATGCGAAGTTCGGCGCTGAATGCAAATCTCGGTGTATGCCAGTGGTGTCAAGGTCTTCTATTGGTGACAGTGGCACGCGTCGTGGCTCCGTAGCATGCCACGAGCTACTCTGCACAAATAACGTCGGGAAAGGAAACTTAGTAACCCCGCCGTTCTACAATATATAGTTTCTACTATATTCTAATTATAATTTTTATAATTCTACAATAACCCTAGGCGATTTTGTCGTGGCACTCGTGCCATGGACTCCCGCTCGTGGCATCGACCTTAACAACACTGGTCTATGCTTTCAACTTGAGAAGGCACGTTGTTCAGAATCTGACATAAGGGCGCCATGTTGCATGTTTGCGCTTACTGCCCCCTCAACACCCGAGAAGGGCTAAAAGCGAAGATGACCCTGCATTGTGCTCAGGAGCGCAAGTTTGCCTACCGCTGGCTAGGGGAATTGTCACACTTCGTACGCCCTAAGCTTGGGAACGCCTCCGAACATGACTCTTGTCGGGTTTTTGCGCCCCTCCCTTACCGCCTCAAGAACCGTAACCATCGGTCAGAGACGCGGTACTCTACGACAAGTGAAGATTGGTAAATAAAATAATTCATTTTGTGGATTCATATTTTAAAGCCCTGCATTTTGTTCTATAGCTTCAAAAGTTTCCACACGCTGCTTATTACCGTAAACTACTACGCCGTTTTTCAACATCAAATAACATATTTGAAAATGTGTTAATAAGTGGAAAAAATAAAACAAAAACAATGCAGAAAACTTTGGATGAATGTTGGAAACGGTAACAAACAGTGTAGTATGTTTCGACTGAATACAAAGAATTTTGAAACGCAACTACTGCAATTCATGTCACAGCCTAAAACGAGTTAAGCATCCTCCTTATTAGACATGCGCCGCGCTCCACTAGACTTAACATTCAGCCTCTCTGTGACTGCCGTAACAGGGCTCTTTTTAACATCATCGATTAGGAAGCGTATAGAATTAAAGATTGCTTTCCTTATGTTTTTCAACAATCAGTCTGAAAATTACGTTTGTAGAATTGGTGCTTCACTAACTACAGAATGTATGTAATTAATGAAATTACCAAAATGGAAAATATTAAACTGTCACGCATAATTAAATAAAATGCTATTCTTTAAGTTGTAATTAATTCTTAAAATTCTGCAGAATTGAATTCGCGTATGGAGGATACTAAAACATACGCGAAAGTTCAATATTGTACAGGGACGGTTTAGGATATAACTTTGGGAATTGGATAAACTAACTCAAGTAAATAAGTCTTGTTTTGCTTTGCTTTGCTTTGAAAACATACGAACAAAGTACAAAGAGCACTCAAGTTACTGTATCTGAAGTATTGAATACTGTGTCTCTCAACATACCTTTCCAGTTGCCAGGTAAGGTCCACGATGTTCAGAAGAACATTGAGATCTAATAACACATCTCATGAACTGGGACATGCATATCAGAATACAATGCACTGCTGTTCCTAAATGTAATCTCCCTCCGCGAGAAAATTTCCAAGGAGATCGACGCCAGCTGCTACAAAGTTCATACAAATCCCAACCGCGCTTCCACACCGTTCCGGAGGCGCCACGTGTGGAAAGTCTCCCGCAGGCCCCTCATCTTTCTCCGCGTCTTCTCTCCTCCTCCTCCCCCTCCTCCCCCTCCTCCTCGTGGCAGTTCCGTCGGAAGCGCGCTCTTCCTCCGAAACCTGAATGAGCTGGCGCCGCTTGAGAACGCGACGTGGCGCTCTGTCGGTCTTTACGCCACCGCTAATGGGGGCTTCTTAATTGGCTGCGAGGCGGCGCGGGGGCGGGCGTGCAGGTTGCTCTGTTCGCTCCCGCGGCCGTCCCGCCCCCGCCTGCGTCTCCATCTCCGCCGCCACAGTTCTCCCGCGCGATAGCTGGCCGCTCCCCGCCCGCCCCTCCGCGCACCGCCCGCCCCTCCGCGCCCCGCCCCCACCGCCCGCGTCTCGCGTGCGAACCTGCGCGCGAGTACTCCCGCGCCGCCGCCACCGCCGCAATTGTTTTCGCGCAGGAGAACTGCGCTAATTAACTCTTCATATATTGACCCGGTGCTTCCCGTTGCCGCTGGAATCGGGAACGACCTCCGCCGCACCGGCCCCCTCCACTCGGTTGTGGCGTAGGGAGCTGCAGTTCGATCCCGGTTGAGCGCTCTTGGCGTGCGTTACTATACTGAAGGCAATGCGTTTAGCCAGTGCGTGTTCATTTTTGATACATAGTATCTCGTGCCTCTTATCCTTTCTTCTTTTACGCCAACAGTAGCAATTGACTATCTTTCGAGAAGCTCTGTTCAAGAAGTCTTTTATTACATCTATATTGTAGTTTTCAGAAATTGTCCGAGACATTTTGCTGACGAACGCTCCAGTAATGAACTACTGCTTCTGTTACAGATATTTGTTAATTTCAGAATGTTAGCAATATCAACATACTCTATGATGATAAAATCTCTTTTCTTCTAAGAGTCCCGAGAAAGAAAACCTAATTGTTTTGATTCGCACAACGCATAAACCCGAAATTTAAAATTCTGTGAATGGCGATGAGAAAAATGGTTGTCCTATATCTGTGGCACCGTCCGGCGCCCTTGCCTGTTGGAGCAGCTCCCTTGCCGCGACATGCAGCTGTGCTCGGCGGGATGCCTAGCGTAGACCAGTCCTTTAATGCGACTGTTCATGTCCATTTAAACATGGAAGCATGGGCGTGCGCAACCTAAAACAAGGAGCACCATTTACATTCCTGGACGTCCTTGCATTAAACATTTTTCACTTACAGTTTATACACTTTACTAGTGTATATAAATACTGTAAGGAGAATGAAATTATAATTTTAACTATTCATTTAATAAATAAAATTGATTTTATGTTGAACCATGTACAGGTTCCCAGATGGCTTGGATAACCCCTTCTAAAAATGTATAACTTATGTAAATCCTTCAAATTTTCAGGTAAATAAAGGGGGAAAATCTGCGGTAGACCATGCTGCAAGAATAAAATATTTTGTTGCGTTAGCCTACTGGATGCCTTTATTCGACCCCGTAAATGATGTCGAGCAGAAGTTAATAGTAAGAAGTATACGAAGAACGAATGTTATCACTTCCGGAGTTACTTTTGGCGCACCCGTTTGAAATATACTTTGTACAGCACGGAATCATGACATTTCATAAATGTTGAAACACATTGTGTCAGTATCAACAGCTCAGTACAAGAAATCCACATGCAATATATGTACGTTACTTTACAACGCATTGCCAGATGACATTAAACAATTAAAGTCAACACTTAAACAATTAAAGGTACACACAACAATTAAAGGTTCACAAATTTAAGTTAAAAGTAAAATAGTTTCTGCTGCATAACTGTTTCTGTACAATTAAAGACTATACTAATCGTGAAAAAGAAAAATAATGTTTATTTTAACAAAATAATGATATATAATGAATTAGTTTACATTTGTATTGTATACATTAAAAAAAGATTTAATACGCCTATAATAAGTAATGTACTTCAGCTTCCGGGTCAATGACCCCCATCTCGATCAGGTTTTTGTCCAGTTTCCCTGTTCCATTGAGCAAAAGCTGTGATGGCCCCTTGTTTTGCTTCTGGACGTAAATGTAACTTCACTGTGCTTCAAGAAAATGTGCGCAGATAATCTCTTTCCCCATACATTATATACAGTTTTTACTGTTCTTTTAGCAAATAAATAAATACCTTCGAAATTCAAAAATGTATTATGTTCTCGCATTTAACATATTATGTTCTCGCTTGCATCGTAATATCACTTCCTACTCGTGTATTAATACGCATCATTACATCATTATTTCATAATGTACTATTGTAAAAACGTCTACCAGTGCGCCAGCTTGCGCTCCTCTGGCGAAGCGCGATGGCATACAACAGGGCCTCCCACCCGGCGCGCGGTTTCATCAGTGGCGTGACGAGAGCGCTAACGTTGTGTACCCCTGCTGGGTACAAAGATTTTAACGTGGCGCGTGGATTCTCGCCTGGTACTTGCAGGGTCAAATACACCTCCAGTCAATTATGAAAATGGCGGCTACATACATTTGTAACAGTTCTGGAAAGAGAATCATTGCAAACGAGTGCCTATACAAACACTTAAAATAATGTCCCAACTTTTATACTTCACTTCATCGTTTCAATAATAACTTAGTTGAGTGTTCTCTGAGACCACTTTTAAAAATCCCTCGGCACTCAGATCCCACGACGCGTCATACTTGTCTAAAGTTATTATTGGTTGTTCTCTAATGGAATCTCAATGTTATACTGAGCTTCTTGAATCACACAGATCTGCCCTAATGATTTCTTACGCTACCCAAGGAACTTCTTCACATAAAGAGGCCAGAACAAAAGCATTGTGCAAGATTGTGCTGAGATGGACCCTTACTTGATTCGTATACTCTAAATTTAGCTTCAGCGTGCGCGCGTTTTGATTTCTCCTTTTGCTAGATGTGGGAAAAGCACTAGGACGGGGAGGGGGGGTAATATAATAAAATCAAATCTGTAGTTCGTTTACGAATGCAATTGATTTCTTCTAATACTCGGGAACGAATATTTATAGTTTTCAAATATACTTTCACACTTGTCGGTTCTCATATGTCTATTTTGAATTCACTGAATTCACCTACGTACAGTAAAAGAGTAGAGTAGCTGAAGAAAACGTGCGCTGATTACACTACCCCCATTCGTCACATACAGAGCCGAATTTACCTCCAAGCAAACTAAGCAGCTGCTTTGGAGCCTCACGTTCCGGGAAAAAATTGTGTATTTGAAAAAGTATGAAATAAAATATGTTTGTATCTCTGAAATAAGTGTTAATCAAACATAACCGTACTAAACTCTAGTACTTGTATTAAACTGTTGTACTAAACTGTCTGTATTTGTACAAAAGGCTTTAAACAAAAAGTTATTCTATTATAATTAGTGTTTTTTCTTAGTAAATCTGAAGGGTTTTTTTTTCCGGTGGAAAAAAATCTAATTTCTAATACTGTTTAGCAATTGGGGGGGGGGGCGCAGTACCTAAATCTGGCTCTGGGCCCAACAGTTATTACTGTATTTTTGACAATAAATTAAACGAAAGCTGTCAGGGAATGCTTCCTCTGCCACGGGCTGTGGGGCGGCCGCTTTGGGCAGCGGTGCCTAAGCATCTCCTTTCCCAAGGCCAGCGTCACCAGGCGTTAAATACCTGGTTCACGTGACACCGCTTCCATATTCACACGAGTGCCCATTCAGACTCCAGCGAGAATGACTTCGTCCCGTCATGAATGAGCCTATTCCTAAGAATTTCACTCATCTAGGCCCCGTCGCACTTCGCTTGCCGGGAAGGGAAATGTTCTTGAGGAATTCAAAGAAATTGCTGCTTAAAAAGGACACGTTTTTCACAGAAGCCTTTTTTTCTCATCATTTATTTATTTCATTGCGACGTGGGATTCTGTATAGTTTTGGTTTCTTTTATTTCTTACAACTTTCCTCGCCTGAAAATAATATTGTCGATATTGCCGCACATTTTCTAAGATGTTCATATATTGTCAAATTATTCAGTTCTTAAATTTATTAATATGTTATGTAATTTCTTACGTCTCCGAGATTGTATATGTAAAGTTTGAACAGCTGGAGCATTATTGGAAATTGTTTTGTTTTATATTAAAACGTATGGTTTAAGGACACGCTGGCAAAAACGATTTTTCGGATAGGACTTTCTCATGAGCAATAAAAAATTAAAAGCCGACCTGGTCGCTGTAGTTTGCGCTATTGAAAAGACATCTAATGGTAAAATTCGACAGTTTTCGCGCAGATTTCGTAGTTTGATTGAACTTAGGGCTAGATAGTCATGAAAATTGATTGTTTTAAAACTTATTTATTCCAAGATCAACACCGAGTTGCTTTACAAGTTCCGTCTCACTTATCAATACATGGAAATATTACAATAAAGTATACATTCTTTCTGTATGAGGAAACATCATGAAGTAGCTCCTAGATGATGTGGTAATTGTTAAAAGAAAGTTATAATTCAGTGATTAAAATTGAATTTGATAAATTCAACATCATCGTGGAGGCTTCCGTAAATTGATTTCGTTTGGTGGTTCTCTTAATTTTATATGGAGACTGGAGCAAAAAATTACTATAACTCTTGCATGGAGGCCTCTACATTTTTTTAGATTGCTCTAAAATACTTTTAAATTAAGTAAAATTAGCTTAGTACTTTGTTGACAAATAAACTGTTCTAAATTTGAGATATAGACTTAATAGATACTACAGGTAAGATAAAGAATCGCATTACTGAAACGCAACAGATAATTTTAAAGACTCCTGGGATCAGAGTGGACCTATGGGAGTATTATTATTACCCTTAAATGTATTTTTAAATTAAAAACAATGTAATAATTTTTAGTGTAGTGTTTGAATTGAAGTGTTGTGTCGTGTTCTGGTGTTGTGAAAATAGATGAAAAGTGAAGTGTAAGAATGTTGTGAAGGGGAGTGCAGTGTAGTTAAAACGTCACGAGCTTAATAGTTTAAAATATATGTATAGGATAGCCAGAAAAATCTAGAGTTAATGCTAGTGTTGTTATTATGTTGCTAGTATAGCTTTTGTTGTTATTATCATTGTTATTATTGATTTTAAAGTTATTATTATTTTAAAATATTTAAAAGGTACATTGTATTCATTTCCTTACTGTGAGGTTTGTTAAATGTAGTGTTACTACCAGGTTACATAAACCTACCTGCAAGTATAATAAATATCTATCTCTTGTATTATTTTTCCTTTTAGATATATTTTTAATTAATTTATAGTGTTGAAAATGTAATTCTCACTGAAAATTTACTGAGCGCTCTTATTCCGTGTGCCACCAAGTGCGAAGTGCCCGCTGTGTAACGCTACCTCAACCTCAAAGGCATGAGCGCCGCCTCGGTTCATCGCGAAATCGTTTCAGTTTATGGGGGGGACTTTATGTCACGGCAAAATGTGACAAAGTGGGTATGTAATTTCAAATTTTAGTTACCCTTTGCAAACAAACGCACGGTGCTACCGAAGGCAGTCTATCTTCTTTATAACAATCCTCCACTGCTCTGCGACGCAAGAGTTGATGCCATCATTTGGTTGGAATGTTCACCTCCCCCCCCACACACACCTAGCGCCACCAGTATCCTTACTTTGTAATTCTTCTATTGTAACCTTACTTTCCGGATACCCTTCCTATTTGCCGATCTGTGTATTCTGTAACACTGACTCGTTACGATATCTATTTTCTGACTTTTTAATCATTACATTGTGTCCTTACTTTCCAGATATCCTTCGTATTTTCCGATCTGTGCCTTCTGTCACATTGATTACAATATCTACATTCTTTCTTTTTAATGATTCTGTTGCAACGTTACTTTCCGGATATCCTTATTTGTTTGCTGGTCTGTGCCTTCCGTCACATTGACACTTACAATATCTACTTTATTACTTTGAAATTCTTAGGGGCTGTCCATAAATTACGTAACACAAATTTTGAGTATTTTCAATACCTCCTCCCCCCTTTGTAACGCACTCCCCTATCTCTTTGTAAAGCAACGTAACGCTGCCTCAGAACCCCTCCTTCCCCCTTTAGCGTAATTTATGAATGACCCCCTTATATTGCAATTTTACTTTCCGGGTACTCTTCGTATTTGCTGACCTGCGCCTCCTGTCACATTGATTCGTTACAATATCCACATCCATACTTTGTAATCCTTGTATCGTGACTTACTGTCCGGAAATCCTTCGTATTTGACGATCAGTGTGTGCCTTCTGCCACATTGTCTGTATCTCCCGCCATCTGCTGGCGCTGGCCGCCGCGTGTCGCGGGCGGGGGCGGGGTGCGTGGGCGAGGGCGGGCCGGGCCATCCAAAGGCTCGGTGACGCGCGAGCGGGGGCTGCGGGCGAAGAGAATGCAAATCTCCAGGAGGATTGGCGACGTCGATAAACCGGCGCGCGTGTGCCGTCGACGCGTGCGCCAAG
Organism: Acheta domesticus; assembly: GCA_031308135.1. Lineage (NCBI taxonomy): Eukaryota > Metazoa > Arthropoda > Insecta > Orthoptera > Gryllidae > Acheta > Acheta domesticus. Next base: position 118,206,852 of record JAHLJT010000631.1, on the reverse strand, counting down.
CCGACGACGCGACGCGACGCGACGCGACGTCGCGTCCGTGGAAATACTCCGGGCTCACATGCATATATTCATTTATGTTAATCCGACGTCGAGACAAACAGCGTAAGTAGATTAGTGACGCAGGAAAGGTGCAGACTATTTTACCCTGCCTCCTAGTCCATTGCTCTCATCGGAAGCGCCGGGCTGCGGATCGCTGGCTTCCTTCGGAAATGTCAATGGTGAATGGAGATTCTTGGGATGTCCTGGGGAATTTTTTTTACTACGGAGAACTCGGCAAACGGTTATTCAGGCCTATGCAAGTGAGGACATTTTCACTAACTTCATGAAACATTCTTCTCTCGAAGATATATACATGTAAATGGACCTGAACATCCAATAAACTGTATATACGTATAAAAGATTATTTAATTGAAATTCGTTACCAAGGGACATACCCATGAACCAATCGTTCAATATTCGTAACCAAGTGGCATAACCATGAACCAATCGCTCAGGCTTTGTATATATTTCAGGAGAGACTCGTCCCCGACGCTATTAGTCTTGACGCCATCTTGCGATATGCCCAGATGTTGGTTAAAATGCGGTTGAAAAAAACAGTGTTTTATTTGGAAAACTCAAGTAAATTTTCGCCTCAAATAAGTGTTCTAAAACGATTTTTTCTACTTGCTTCTGTTAATTAAAAAAGCTTCAAAAATTTCACCTTCATGTATTTTTGACTTACTGTATTTTGAATTACTCAGCAAGTAAAGAAATTCTATAAATGGTGATAATTGTTTTTTTTTAATTCGTTTCTATCTTATCGATCTGGAGGTTTGATTGAATTTAGGTTCCATAGCTGAATTTTATAGTAATATATACAGCTTAAGAAAAATTTCAAAGTTGATTGGAAAGACATTTTCGTCAAATGCATTTGCATATTTAGTTTGTTTTACTTTTTATGCGGAACTATAATATTAAAATTAGGAAGCGTGTAAAGTTGGTCAGAAGTGAGATTGAAACATTTAATAAGTTTGATTTGTATCAAGAGGGTTTAAAGATTTGGGAGGGGGGAATCGAGATCTTCTTCTATTGAGATCTTTTTCTATCGAGATCTTCTATTGGGGATATCTGTTTGCTGACCAAGATAGAGAAAGGCAGGACCTGTTCAGGATAACACGAGAGACAAATATTTCAAGAACAGGTTTATGGATTAGTCTATAATATAAGGGATTTGAAGCTCATGATATATTTGGCTCTCTGATATTAACCAGTGCGCGTTAAGAAGTCTGCGAATGCATTTATCCTGAAAGATTTCAATTGTGTGAATATTGCTAACCAGGCTGAACATGCATTGCTGCTGTGGATCTTATAATATTTTAATTTTTGTTTATTGGGTTTTGTTTCATTTCTCCTCAGAATGTCCCCTTTTGGGGAGAATTTTTACCTACTAGATCATTATTCCATAGAAAATTTACGCCAATGAAATTCCAAAGATGTTTCTTCCTTATAGGACAAACATGATGTGGAAAATAATTGCGTCGGAAGATCAGACATGAGTGGAAAATAATTATATCATCCATAATAGACGCCCGAACTGTATATTACTTTTTATTTAATATTCTGTAAAAGTCTTTCTCACTTATATTTTCTTATCATTTCACTTAGTTGACAACACAACCTATTGATCCAATTTCTGTGATTGAAAATTTAAAAAAATTGGCTAATGAACTTTCTGAAAATAAAACAAGTAAAAATATGAGTTCAATTAATTGTTCTCAAATATTAATGATGAATAAACGTTTACTTTTACTAGCATTTTTTGCTTTCTTAGTGTATATTTAAAACATTATTATATAAGTATTCACATTCAGTAGTGGCAGTAGAAGTCTCATGGCAGTTAATATTCGGATGACTACTCGCTTATGGATTGCCCATATTTCTGATTTGAAGTAATTTTGTTTGCTGAAATTAGCTCTTGGGGAAAATGATCTAAATTGAAATTGTCAATTAATCATGTGACACTCTGTTATCACTTATTGCGAAAACAATAATTCTATTTTATATCGTTTGTAACACATCTTATCTTTCAATAGCTTCCTAAGATCTACAGATTTCTTGATATGAAGTCATAAACTCATTGCCGTTAGCTTTCTACACTTGATGATTTAATTGTACTACATACTGGGTAGGGAGGAAACGTCGAAGTTTCGAAAATAAGCTCTGAAGACAGTTTTAAGCATATTTTTTCTAATAAACTTCTTAGGGATTCCGAACACCTGAGCCGCAATAAGCACTCTAAAGTTGGTGAAAAAAATATTTTCTACACAAAAATTTGAATTGCAGAAACATATAAACATTCCAGAAACATGTAAATTGTTTATTATTACAAGTTAATGTTTCTTTTGTAAATAATGGACAATTGACGTGTTTCAGGAGTACATGTCTCTACAATGCAAATTTTTGTATAGAAAGTATTTTTTTTAAACTAACTTTTGAGTACTTATTACGGCTCAGCCGTTTATCTAAAAAGTTTTAAGAATATCTAAGAAGGTTTTTTTTGGACAAAATGTACTTAAAATTGTCATCAGACCTTATTTTCGAAGTTTCGATGTTTTCTCCCAGGACACCCTGTCTATTTAGGGCTACGAAATTCACAGCACTGAATTCTCGAGTGGAGTTACCTTACGACGGCAATTTCTACTCCGATCTGTTTTTGGTTGTCTTAACATGGTATAGATATCGACGTGTTACTACCGTGGAAATTTGGCATAGAAATTTTCAATTCAGCCTTGCACCAAACGTGACTCACATTAAGGAACGGTGAAAGTTGATATTTGGAGACTGTGTGCGGCATCGGCGATTCGACGCTATCTTTCGGATCCAACATGAACCCGTGCCAGCGGAACGCGACATCAAAGGCCCCGCGCCGCGCCTTCCTTATAGACTATTTCTACTATGCTCCGACAGTCGCGTGGCCGAACTACCGTGCCCGACCCTGTTCATCATTCTGTGCCATGATACTGGCTTCTTGTGAGCGCGTTAGCGTTCTTTGAAATGGGTTTGTAATGCGTTTTTTGTGTTTGCCTGCCGCCTTCTCTTCAGAGTGGAGTTGCACAAGCTGTTCTTCTCCTGGTTGGTGAAATTGTGAGTAACATTTTATTTCATTGTTTATATTGTGCAAAAAACCAGTAGTTAATTAGAAAGAAATATTACTCAAGGAAATTCTCACTTAATGCATTACCTCAAGAGCATTCTTACGCAATGCGGACGCTTTTTCACAAAAGCCACTGTATTACAAATGAATGCTCCTAAGATAAGTAAGTAGCGGTTCTTAACACTGTTTAGAACGCAGTTTTGAACTCCTTACAGGAGTCACAAAAGTCAGAATAGGTACCTGCGTTTACTTTTTTTATATTAGAGGATATTATACAAACTTGAAAACCATCGAGTGACCATTTTTTTACTTCTCACAACGTCGATCATAGAATGTAAATTTTAGCCAAAAGTGTGAACAACTTTCACATGAAATTGAGATGTATTAAGCTGAAACCGTTTGTTGATTCAAATCTTTAGGTCACTTTCACGGCAAATAGCTTTATCTTTCGTACGTCATGCTGCAAATGTTGACGTCAGACATTTCCGGGCGTTTACTATCGTGTCGTCAGGCGTTTACTATCGTGTAGTGGCCGTAGAACCGTGAGGAAAGAAAATGAAAATAATCTTGACGAATTGTTGACGCCTTCTGAATGCAGCCTGATTTGCCACATTTACTCCGTGCGCTCGTGTCAACGTGCCATGCGCGTACAATGGCGAGGAGTGTCTTTAGATGTGACCCCGAGGCCATCGTGATACGCGGATAAATAAGTCGCTGACTAGCGCAGGCCTCCGGAAATACATGTAGCCCAGTTTCTTTGACCTTTTCGCAGTACTCAATCTGCTGCAAGCTTCGCCAGAAGTCCCTGTTCCCTAGTAGTGTTCTTTTGCCTCAAGCTGGAGTATGTTATTTTGTGGGAGGTTAAGAGTCAATACTTTCAATCGTTTAACATTGATGGGGATCTCGGGGCCAGAACCCCACAGAAGACTTCCCTTATGGTACTGTATGCTTAAGAAATATATGATAATACATAGGTTTTTGTTTAATGGATGTTATAACCATTTTCACGGAAAGTAGAAGTTCAATTCGTAATATTTTCCCATATTTCTGTAAAGTTTCATTTTTAATTGTTAAATAATATTTAAAATTAAGTTGACAGTTCTTTCAGTATTAACGATCCAGCAATTGTTGTAAAAATTTCATTAATGTTTTAGGTTTTAACTTCAGTTAATGTTAATGTATAATATTCGTATGTTCAATAAATATGTCTGAGGAATATATTGTGCAAAATCGGATGGTTAATGTACAACTTCGAAGTGTGTTACTACTCCAGAATTAATTAACCGATTTGAAACTGTATTCATTAAAATGAAAGAAAAACTGCTTGCACATTCCAAGTTAAACATTTACTGCAAGAGTTGTGGGGCCGTCAGGAACTTTAAAAAGGGCCACTATGTTGTATGCAGCAGCACTCTGGCCAGAGCAGCTCGGTTCTTCCCTCGCTCGCTCATTCGCTCGCGTTCCACTCGAAGAGGAAACCATATCCGCCTGCAGCCGTCGGCGGGCAACCGACCGACCGACCGACCGGTCGGCCCGCCTGCCCTCCCCGCTTTGCTCCCGTTCCCACTCCCGCCCCGCCCCTCCCCTCCCGCCCCGCCCCGCCCCTCCCGCCCCGCCCCTCCCCTCCCGCCCCGCCCCTCCCCTCCCGCCCCGCCCCTCCCCTCCCGCCCGCCCCGCCCCTCCCCCGCCCATCCCCGCCCTGCCCCTCCCCTCCCTCCCTTCCCTCACCGCCCTGCCCCTCCCCGCCACACCAATCCCCGCCCTCCCCTCCCTCCCCTCCCCACACCCCCTCCTTCCCCTCCCTCCCACCCGCCCCTCCCGCCCTCTCCATGCCCTCCCCGCTCCACCCCGCCCCACTCCCTCCCCACCCATCCTCCCCGCACATCCCCGCCTCTCCCCATTCCGCTTTCTCCTCCCCGCCCTACCTTTCCCCTTCCCTCCCCGCCTCTCCCCATTCCGCTCTCTCCTCCCCGCCTCGCCTCTCCCCTCCCCGCCCTACCTTTCCCCTTCCCTCCCCGCCTCGCACTGCACCATTCCGCCCCACCCTGCCTTTCCCCGCCCCTCCCTGCGCCGTCCCTTCCCGCACCGCATCGTTCCTACAGTCCCACCGCTTCCGGCGCCCGCTTACGTCCCCCCGGCACCAGCTGGTGACGCGCCATCGCCCCTTGCCGAAGTTCAGGGGGCGTGGCCCTCGGAGGCGGAGGAATGCCCGCCCTTTCCGCATGCTACTTTCTATTTCCTTTTCATAGCGTCCGTTTCGATGGACGACGTTTTTAATGCGAGCGTGATGGGGTTGTTTGAAGCATCGTTTAACGATTAGTGGACTATATGAAGAAATTCGTGCTCATGAGATTGAAATGATCAAATTGGCGAAACAGTGAGTGTATTTCATTATGTCTTTTGCATCGCTCTCTGGTTAACTGGAGGGATATCTATTTAACTAGATGTCAACTTCCAGTAAACTAGAAAAATATGCTACTCTTCGTATCATACGACTTATTCTTTCTGGATTTGATATCAAGGGCTGCGATTACACGGCAGAAATATCGAAAATTAAAAGAGTAATTATTTTTCATTTGTGCTTACATTGTTAAGTTACATAAGACATTAGGGTACATTCATACGAATTCCCTTTCTCAAATTTATTTACTATATTTTCTCCATCACAGGTGACCAACAGTTTCATCCTCTTGAATTACAACAAACCAATGTACTGAAAAAAATCAGTGGAAACTCAAACTTCATAGCTCCAGCTAGTTTGTCTAGAAGCAACACCGAAATATGAACATTGCATAGGTGTCAATTTGTTCAAATTAACGACCGATTTCATGACAAAGGATACTCATAAAATATGTTTAACAAAGTAGGGCTTGGATATAAACTCTGAGTGAACTGAACTGTAATTCCCATTTAAATACATTCAAATTATCATTTTTCCTTATAGTATTAAATTTTCTTGTACATGAGACCATCGTGTTTACTTTTCCGTGTGCCACCTATATCACTGAGAATGTTTCTTTAGTAACGCCCATTATCTTTTACTTTACGTTTTCGATGTAGCTTCGGTATCTTCATCACCACTTGTCCTCGGATCATGCCCGTGCGTACGTCTCAAAACGTTTCTGCGGCAATTTTGAAACTTGAAGGCGTATCAGAGGCAACAGTTATGGTCACTTTAAGCATTTTTCTTTACTTCGAATTTTATTATTTGCTAACTGTTGCTTTGGAGAGAGGAGAGAATAAAAAAAGTTGAAGTAAACTTTTATGTAAAGGATTTAAAATGCAAGGAATAAAAACATCTGAGTAAGTTTTTCAGTTACTTCTTTAAAAAAAACATTTCGCTTCTCTCTTTCTATGGACATTTGTTCTTTATGTTGAAAATATATTGAATATTAAAGAAGCATTAAGATATTCAAAGCATTTCTAGTGTGAAAATAAATGGAGGAAATATTAATGGCTTTGGAGCAACATTGTATGTTCTTATACATTGTACAATCATCAATTATTGCAATTAAACTTCAGGAACATAACTTTTTGAAATTTCCCTGCTAATGTCATTTTATGTCTGGCGGGATAAAGAATGATAATCTAACACGTTTAAAGAACTGTGCTGGAACTACACTTAATTTTAAATCCATCACTTGGTGTAATATTTTGTCATAGTGGCTTAATTATGACAGTTTGGTTGAATGTGGCCGTAGCTGGTATACTGGCCGTAGCTGGTGCACCTTGGTAGATGCTGAATCCAGAATTTTCTGAGTAAAATTTTCATAACTATTTCGTTTCTTGCGATTAGATCCTACCTTGGGCCATGCTTCAAAGTTCATTACAATCCATTAGGACTCATAAGAGATGTTGATCCCTTATACATCGTTTGTTATTTTTAATTATGAAGATGCCATGAACGTAATAACATAACATACTTAATGAAATTCACATTCCTCTCATTGCCTTCTCCCTCAGTTTTGGACGCTTGGTGATCGGAAGAGCCGAATCGATAGGTCGGCTCGCAATCGCCAGGTAATCGGAATCGTTAGGACGGTGCGGGGGTCCGACAGAGACGCAGTCTCCAGAAACTCAGCGCAGCTGCGGGAGGCTGAAGAGCGCGCTGGCTGCGAGCGGAGAGCGAGGTTATCGGCGGCCGGCGGCGCTCCACGGGCCAGCAGCTTCGGCCCCCGCGCCACCCCGCCCCTCCTCCGGCCCCCTTCCCACAAGACTACCACCCACCGTCACCGTCGTTGCTGGCGAAGTCACTGTCACCGTTGCCGTTGCCACCACTGCCTTCTCCTACCCCCCTCCCACAGCCATCGCCGCCGCCACAGCGACCGCCCCCACATCGCTTCCTCCGCCGCCATCACTGCCACCGCCTTCGCCCCCGCCGTCGACAACATCACCGCTTCCCTTGCCATCGCCACCCCCGCCGCACCCACTCCGCCTCGACGTCGGCCGCTCCCATGCTGCTGTTATTACCACCACTCAGCCGGAAATAAGCCACGCTCAGCTTCCATGAATTAAAGGGCTGTCACGGGGTGTACTCGTACCAGAACGTCGATCCAGTACTGTATTTTGAAAGTTTGCGGTCTGCTGTAATGTAGTACTTTTGTCGCTCTTCGTATGTTTTGTGTGCTAACATATGTATTATATGAACGTATTTACTGGACATTCAAGTATATCAATGGCGTGCCCAGGATTCATTGATTACTAGTGATTCTGGGCACGCCAACTGCTAAGGTCATTAGTCCCGTACGTGTAGTGCATGTTTTTGCCTACCCTGGAGTGGACGATGATCCTGTCCCGCTGGATGGCGAGATCCTGCACCGACCTGCGGTCGGCTAGCAGATATCTCTCACCAGAAGGGCATTGCCCAAATCGGGACAAGATTTAAGCTTCCGACTGGTCTCCCGGAATGTGTAGGAGTGTAGTGCATGTAAATGTGTGTGTAAGGGGTGAGGATAGGACAAGGAATGGGAAGGAAAGATCGCATGCTGTCCGTGGCCCATTTCTTCGAGTTACTGCTCCGGCATTTGCCTGGTGTTGATCGGAGAAACCACGGAAAACCACCGATCAGAGCAGCCGGCCGCTAGAATTCTCCCCCAGACAGCGACGTAATTCGTCCTAGCTGACAAGCTAGTGTCGAAAATCCTGCCATCGTCGAGAATCGAACTTAGGACCTCTCAGTCAGAGGCACTGCAGTGACATCAGTTGATGTCCTGAGCCACCTCTCACGGTCGTACACAAGAGGGGAGTGATGATGCCTCATCCCTCCAGAAGACAATAATACATGTTAAAAAAATATAGCTTTTACAAATTTTCTGTATTTACAAAATTCATTCAATAATATATCGACTGTTTACGAAATAAATATTGACTACAAGTTAAAAAATAAAAATGGCTTTGTATTTGCTATATATGAAAAATCCTTTATAAGAAAACATCAAGTCCACCGGACTCCTCATACTTTGTAGCCTCCCCTCCTCCGCTCCCGGAAAGAGCCTGGTTGCGCCACTGAAATACAGGGTTGAGCAGAAAGAATAGTAGGATTTCAACAAAGCAGCATATTGCAAGAAGAAAAATCATTTATTTGAAAATACCGTGAGAACATAGCTAAAGGTATGCCACTATTTACAACAGTCACTGTTTCTTGAATATTACACCGAGTAAGTGATCACCATTACATGGAACACATTCCTCCAAACGGCGAAAGAAAGCCTGCATCACACGATGTAGCATGTCCAAGGGGATGTCCTACAAGGTATCATATTCCTTGTTTAAGATCTGCGAGCGTGTGAGGGCATGTAGTGTAGATGTGAGTCTTCTCTTTAGGTATCCCCAAAAGAAGAAGTTAGGGGCGATCAAATCTGGTAAACATGCTGGCCAGTTGATGCCTACAAATCTGTAAATTAATCGACCTTGTAAAGGAAGCCGTAAAATGGTCATGGATTGTCGAGTCGTATGAGATGTTGATGCCTCCTGTTCGATCCATTTCTGAGGTAGGTTGCGATTGGCCAGCGCTGGAAGGACGATATTTACCAAATTCACATATCGATCTTTGGAAATTAACAGTACGGCCATCGTGGTTGCTCGTGGGTGCTCTGGGGCGTAGGTGGGTGCTCTGGGGCGTTACACCTCTGCTAAGTTCAAAATGAGTCTCATCAGATATCTCAAGTTCAATATCTGCGGTACGTTTACTACGCGACCAAGGACGGTTACTATGCGACCATAGCAAACGTCCTTCGGGCAACTTTATCATTTTCTTTCAACTTTTGCACAACCTGCATCTTATAGGAATAGAACTGTAGATCGTCATGAATGATACGTTGCAAGGAATGAGGCGACATTCTCAGCGCTAAGGCTTGTCTGACAATGGAACACTGAGGACTTCAGATTAGTGCTTGACGGGCTTCCTCTATCCGTGCAAGGGTCCGTTGTGACCTAAGATTTTTTTCTGAACTTTTCATCTTAAGACTAGATACATATGAAATTGGCCCACCTTACAATTGTTCGGGGATCAAGAACTTGTCGTGACGTCTCAGTCTGAAATGGCGAGGAAAGATTTTTGAAAAGAAATAGGAAACTCATTTTTAAGTTTCCACGGCGAAAGAGCGGTGCTCTTGAGCCCACAAAGCCATAATTGCAAATGGCCGCCCTTTCCCACGTTATTTCACATATTCATGTCACTCTTGCAAGTACAGTGCCTATGTATTATGTGACTCAAATCACGCTATTCTTTCTTCGCAACTCTATATATAATAAACATTCATTTCATTACGCGACGCTTCAAAATATTACACTATTCAATTTGATGAAAACAAATGTGTTTCATGTCAATGAAACATGTTCATGTCAAAATTCCGTGTTTCATGTCTTCGGTCATACTTGATCTAGTTGTTCTTCGGAGATTTTCTCTCAATGCGTCTGTAAGAGTAGAATTCTGAATTTGAAGTTGCGAAGGCGTAAAATTTAATAAAAGAAGTACCAATACTAGAATCTATCATCACCTATGCCAAACATGTAACTCTTAAATATTTCGTACAATTCACGTTTTGTTCCGCAAACTTTGGATTCTAGATCCACTTCAAGAGTTTGTGAAACAAAGACAGCGTTGTATGAAACGCCTCTCAGAAAGGAATAGACGACGTCTGATTTCGTCGACCACGCATTAATTTCTGTACACTCTGAGCTTCATGTGTCTATTCTGATCTATTCATTCGAACCTTCAATTGTTATATTTCAATAAATGCCCATACAACCTTGTTGATAGGTATCCTGTCACAAGTGACATACGATGACCGAGTACATGACACTTACCACTTTATCCCTCACCTATACACTCAGGGAGAGCTTTCCTAAATCCAGTTTCCATAAAAGAGATCTTAAAATATTTTTTTAGAGGTGTCCTCAACATTCCTAGCTTTATCATAAATAATCACATTATAATGAACTTTCGATGGAACCTTTTAAAAATGGGTAACAAAATTATCAAAAATACAATTTTGCATCAAAATTTGTGCCCCGATTCAAAAAATATATTTCCAAGGATAACATTTAGACACTTAAAAGATACGAATATTCTACTTACTCCATAAATTCTGTATTCTGGATTAAGATTCTAAATCTACATGAAAATTCAATAACTAAATTCATGTGTTAAGTGTGTATCAAGAAAATTCAATAACTAAATTCATGTATCAAGCTAATGTGCTCCTATCTACCTGGACTTACCTTCAAAATTGTCCTTTGTTTTTCTATTCGTACAGCCAACCTGGGTAGCCGAGGTGGCTATGAGCGTGTACCGACTCAGCGCTTCGGTCCGCCCAAGGGTCGCGGGTTCGAGTCTCGCCTTGATCTTGGATGTTTGTCCTTTGTCCCTGGGCCTCGCATTCTGCTGACCCCAGATCACAGGGGCCCTCCTGTCGGTGTCTAGTTTATCATGGAATATGAGTCCCGTCGAGACGTAAACAGTAACCGGCTGTCGGCTAGATAAAAGACCTAGGAGAAGATATTGGCATATTGTTAATTGTTCAGGCCAATATTAATATTTCAAAACCTTGATAGCCAGTACTGTAGAACAAGGATAAATAAATATGTGTAAAAAAAGGTACTAAAAGTCTTGGTGGTGGTGGCGGCGGCGGTGGCGGCTGCGGCTGCTGACTTCCCGGCTGGCTGCCTTCCGCCGGCGACTGCTCTGCGGGAGGCGGCGCGCGCGGGGGGCGGCGCGCCGGCTAGCGCCGGAACCTGTTCTCCCGGAAATGGGTTCGTCCCGCGTCGGATCACCAACCTCTGCGTGCCCAAGGGCGCGTTCGCGGCCGCGGAGGAGCGGAGCGCAGCCGGCTACGGGCTGCTGGAGCGCGTGCAGGCCCCTCGTGCGTGTGTGCGGAGGCATGACGTAGCTACATGTGCTGTTGGTGTTGTCGCCCTTTAAAAATTCAATATTTTTTAAAACATGCGGAATGTAAAGCTCTGTACTGAACCCGTTTTGGAATGCAAGAAAGGTAGGTAGATCAAAGAAAAAATAATGAGAGGATAGTGATCTTAGGATGAGCATATTCTGGAGAAAGATAATGGTGATGGAAAAAATAATTTGATACTAAAGGAGGCAATAACTGCATTGAAATAACTTGAAAGACAGGACAGGGTGAGGGGAGGGGAAAGTCGTCTGTGAGGGGAAATGGCGTGGTGGTAGTGGTAGCGGTATGTTACAGGTCTTTCAGCGATGAGAGGAAGCACTTGAGTTACTGATGTGACCAGGGATCCAGAGTGTGTCTGTGAATGACCTAAAACGTACGAAGGAAGGGATGTTTGCTAAAAGAAATGTTTGTAATGAAAAGGTTCGTTATTTATTGAGTCAACTTTTTTTCTGAATCAGGAAACGCCTCCGCACTCTAAGCTACACAACTTTGTGTGTGTGTGAGTGTGTGTGTGTAGTGTTCGCGCGCGCGCACGCGAAGAGGCAAACGCATGATGCGTGACGTGCTTGCCGACGGGAAGATGCGTGCGAGGAACGGGAAGGTGCAGCAGAGTTACCGGTCCTCTTGCAGATAAGGGAGGATTATTAGACGTAACTGCTTGGATCGGTCGTGGAAGCACCAACTGTTGTTTAGTTGCATTTCTGGAAGTAAAACGGTGGAGGAAGACACTCCGTTTGAAAATATCGAGAATAAAACATGTGTACATCAACAGCACACATGCTCATATTCAGTATTTAATTAGTGGTGCTACAACAGCTCAAACCTTCTCGCAGTATTTATAACTTTTGCAATAGTTGAAAATTCAGAGAGTGCAACGAAAATGAGTCCTGCACCATTTTTGAAGCATCCTTTGCTCTATCCTTGAAGAAAAGGTAAATAAAAAATTGTAGTCGTTTTTGAGAAAATGTTGTTTTATAAATTGCATTAACCTCCAGAGTAAATTATGCAACAACTACTTACTTTTCAAAAAAATACATGACCATTTTTAAGACAGCTGATTTTTTAGAACAGATTTCGTTTCAGATAAAAATCTCTATCTTCGATATTGTACTTTTGCAAAGTTTTTTTTGTTGCTATTTTCGAAAATACAGTGTGTTCGCCGAAAGTGGGGTAAGTACAGATTTTTTACCGTCTTGTTATACGTACGAGGAGAAAATTTACAGAAAATATATGAAATGGTTTTTGAGAAAATTGTTGAAAAATTGCGTATATCACACGCAATATTATGCGAAATCTATTCATATTTTCGAAGAACTGTGCGTGACACTACTTCAAGGTCTGGCAACGACATATTTCATGAAGAAATAAAAATATTTATCTTCGATATTGTGGGTGTAGGACGACTCCAAAAAAGGTTTTTTACTTTTATAATTTTCGAAAAATTGGGGATTTCAACGAAAATGAGACCTGTACCATTCTCGTAAAGGTCCTTCACAATATCCAACAACAAAATTGTGTTAAAAACTTAAGTTGTTTTTGAAGGAATTTTGAAAATGTTGTTGAGACTTCCTGTAAAGTTCCCCACAACATCAAAATATCCGTTTCAAACTCACAGGACCCCAAGTCCCTGCAGATCAATCCGGGAATATCAATTGTGAAGAAACTCGTCTGAGTGGAATTAGAGCTAGTGTTGACAACACACAGATAGAAAGGCAAACAAGCAAGCGTACAGACATTTTGTCGCCAATCGATTTTTCGGTATTAAGAACCCACAAAACAGGGATTCGGACTGCACAACGTTTTAGATTAAGGAATTTATTACTCGTACTAATAGGAACAAGCTTTTTATACATTTTTGTTACTAGGACCTACCAATAAGAGTTTTTCTGTCGAAAACTCGCCGTTTTCCCCCGCAGCGCTACAATACTTTATCTATACTGCGTAAGCAGTAACGAGAAGGTAACTAGTGGTGCTAGGATTTCAATACAGTTTCTTTCAGTTGTTATATCATTACTAAAAGGTAAATAAATAACCTCCTAATAAGGATTGGCTACCAGAAATATAAATATATTCAATAGAAAACCATGCTATAGAGTTATTTATTTAAATCATGCAAATCCTATATTCACGCTATTCGCATCCGCTAATCTGAGCAGACTTCCGAGAGGGTAGTTCACTCGTTTTGTTTCTCATCAAATAAACGAAATTGTGTAATTGAAATTATTCCAACTGCCTCCAGTTACTGTTCAGATATTGCAGGAACTCTCTGCAGGTGCCGAGACAGGATGCAGGTGTTGCGAAGGATGGGAAATATTTCTTCCGCAGCCTGCGGGGGAGTGATTACGTAGTCTAGTCAGAAGGATAAGCGTGGAAAGTCCAAAGTATAGATCAACCACATGTGTATCTAAAAATGTATATTGGACATAATGCAAGGCGCCGTACTGAGCACAGGTTGTGTCACTTACCATCCAATTATATTAAAACTGGTTTAATTTATTTTTGAAATGATTTTGGGACTGACGAATGTAGGGATCTGAAGTTCTCTCTGAACCCTTGGATGGAAGGAGGAAAAAAGAAGCATACCTTTTAAAAAAAAAGTAACGACAATAAGATTATTTGTTTACTAATGTAGTATACTGATTTATTTTTAATACTAACTTTTCAATTGCAAAGGTAATTCATTTTTCATAATCATTTCGATTTTCCACACTTAATATTTCACTTTATCAGAGAACCTTTATTTGTCAGATATTTAACATACGTGTCGATTCAAAGATAAAAAGTGTCTTGGACATATATTCGTAATTGATGAATGTTAGATATAAACTAAATATTAACTCTTGAAATTTCAAAATATAAATGTAAAATATGTTTTTATTCTTATAATAAGTCATTGTTATTAATAAAATTAAAATGTATTGCTTGATATTATAATGTTATTTTGTGGAAAATAGTAAATTTCAACCTGGCGTTTTGTGTTATTTTATTTTGTAACTCTAATTTCTTGAGAAACCTTTATGTTCAGGTTCGAAGAAACTTATCTCTACAGCTTGTTTACAGCTTCGCTATTTCTAAAAAATATTATTGTATATTTTTAATTATTCACATTTGCATTAATATAATGCAGGCGGAACTTAAAATACTTGAAGGACAAAAGCGTCACTGGACTTGGAGCCTTTGCTTTTCAAAGCCGCTTACTAAGGTGGGGAGAACAAATAGGGTCGTGCACTTAAGCAAACATGCTTTAGCTGGCTGGAGCTTGTGTCATTGGCCTTCATTCAACGCGTATGAAGACCTATCTAGGCGATGTACACCATTTTAATATTATATTCTGATTGCTGATCGTGTGTCCCTTCGTAATTTAGATTCATGATATGGTAGTTAGATGATAATAATGCTGATGTATGGAAGGTGATAGAGTGAGGGAGTATGAGAGAGAGGGGAAACGAGGAACTTCCGACGTATCTCTCGCAAACCCGCCTTGTCCAACTCGGCACCGACTGGGATTTGAAACCCAATACCAGAGATGAAAAGAGGTGCATTATTGCTTGGACAGATTAAGCCCGTGCTTAGAGCACTGCGCCGGATAGAAGTCCCCAATAGTTTTTTACAAAAATAAATTATACTAGTTCATTAACAAGTAAAAATATTTATACTTTTACTAAGGATACAATAATAGTTCAGAAATTTACTTCAATTTCAAACTTCACATAATTATTTTTGTGGCAGAAAACTGTATATGAGAATTATTTCACATTACGTTTATAGTATTTTATTTATGTTTTAATACTTAATTTTTCAATTGCAAATTAAATTTATTTTTCATAATCATTTTAATTGCACACATTCAATATTTCAGTATTATTTGGGAACCTCCATTAATAATGAGGCACAGTACTCAGAGCCTCTGAAGACATCACTCCAGCTCAGGGTGGAAATCTCGCGCAGAACCGCAGCGAGCCGCGCCTCTGGCTACATACAGCGTGTCTTGTAAATTGGCGTTGCGTGCGAGGCGCTTGCGGCCCACCCTGTGCTTCATTACGCGGGCGCTTCCTTGCGCGTTCGCGGCGTGGCGCGGCGCGGCGCGGCGCGGCGCGGCGTGCTCGGGCGCCGCGCAGCCGGTTCTGGGGTTCGAGGTTGCGGCGCGGGAGACAGATTTACGGTGTGAACTGCGCGCCGCGGTGCGTGACGGTGAGAATTCCGGATCAGATTGTCTCAGCACCCCCTGCGCTTCCGCGTTCCCCGCTCACCACCCACCGCTCACCCGCTCACTCGGGCACCGCTCCTCGCCCACACGCCCCTCCAAAGAATTATTGTTAATAATTTCATCTCGTATCTCTACGGTCACTTCATAAATTGTACAGATTAATATAATCACAGTAGAAATTAGGGTTATATTTTTGAATATACATATGTACATTGATTTCCTACAAATTTTCTGACGATTCTGGCCGTTAAGATTATAGTAAACTTCTGCAGACGCTTCCACAGGTTTTCAAGAAGATCTAATTCCTTGAGACTTTGGTGCATGGTCTTCGGGATGGATCCAGTACTTGACATTATAATTGGAATTATTCTCACTTTGCCAGTATTCCATTGTTGGAGAATAGACTCTGAGAGATCCACATATTTAGTCTTCTTTTATGTGTATTTCAGATGAAAGTTCGAAGTGTTCTGAATTGAGCCATCGATAATGTCTTGCCTATTTTCCTTATTGAACATTACAATATTAGTTTGATTGCAAATGACAGTTGTCTGTGAGAATCGCTCTTTCCCAGTAAGCCGATGAGGCTGATTCTCCAAACCATTCTCTGGGTAATTACATATAGAGCGGATCTCGTGCTTCGGATGATAACCTGTACTTCTGGACCAATTTTTGGTGGATTACTTTTGCTACTGCATCCTGTGCTGCTACTGTTCCTGTACTCTGATCCAGCTATATGTGTGCTGCCTGATGTATTGTGATATATTGATTCAGTTTGTCCACAACCGAATTGGCAGCGGTTGTCGTTCACATTTGGGTCTTTCAGTATATATTTTCTGTAATTGCGTGTTGGAATTACTTGATCTTCTACCGCAACCATGAATCCTTCAGTTTCAGGGAAGATCTGCCCTGACAACCAGTAGTTCGACGACTGTGTATCGACATGTGCTTGGCTAATCTCGTTTGGATGTTTTCCGTGAATAGGTTTTGCCATCCACGCATCACGTTTTTGCTGGATACTGAGTGCCGTAAGGCTTACGTCTTGACTGACATAATTTTAATGGTATCCATTCGTCCACTGCACAAACTGCAGCGAGTAGCTTGGAAGCGGTTGATTTCACGTGGAAGAACTTTCTGAGGCTCTCAACCTGCTTGTAGATCATGGTGTTAATGTTACTGAAGCCTCTACCGCCAATGCGTCGTGGGAGGGTCACACGTTCAACTGATGCTCTAGGGTGATGTTTAAGGGTTTTTGATAGTAATACCCTTAACCTGTGTTGAATATTTTCTATGTCTGTGATGCTCCATAACACAATCCCTGTTGCGTATCCTAAGATGTGCATAGCATAAGTGTAATAGCTTTTGAAGTGTTCCTTCCATTAAGCCCAGTTTTAAAATTCTTCTTACTCTCCGGCCAAATTCGGTGGTTACTTCATTCTTTATTTTAGTGTGATCAATGTGCCTAGCTTTTTCAATTCCCAGATGTCGGTATGTTTCTTCAGCTTCCATCTTGCATATTCTACCACAGGTCCCAAGGTCATAAGCAACATTTTACAGCTTCCCTTTAACCACACTCACTACTCGGCATTTGTCCAGTCCAAATTGCATCCTGACGTCGTTCGAAAATCTTTCCTCAGTTTTCAGAAGATATGTGAGCTGTGTCTTAGTTGACGCATACAGCTTTACATCGTCCATATAAGCCAGATAGTTAATGCGATGTAATACTTTCATTCTTGATTTGATCGTAAATCTGTACTCTGTTGCGTTTAGCATATTGGACAAGGGACTCGTGCCCAAAATAAACCATAATGAACTTAGTGAATCGCCTTGAAATATCCCACGTTTTATAGGGATGATATCAGTTTCAGTGACTTGAGCAGGTGTTTTCAGGCGTATCTTCGTTCTCCAGGTAGTTATCACGTGTTGCAGGATCACGTTATCAGGTGTTGCTCTCCAATTGAATGTGCATTTAATCACACCCTTGATTTGATCGTAAATCTGTACTCTGTTGCGTTTAGCATATTGGACAAGGGACTCGTGCCCAAAATAAACCATAATGAATTTTACTGGAACGGTTTTGTTCTGCTTTAATCCTGGATGCTTCACTATTGAAGCCTGTGGAAGTTAGATAGATAGATTTATTAGTTCGCTTTGAGCTAATGCTCGGTGGCAAACATGACAACAATTAGAATTAGAACAATAACAACCATTAACAATTATAATTACCATTAGAAATAGAGGATGATATCCTAGTTCTAATTAATTTCTAGTCATCTCTAAATTGACTTCTAGTTTCAATAACACTTCACTTCACTACACTACACTGCACTCCCCTTCATTACACTACACTCCCTTCCCTTTCACTACACAACACTTCACTGTATTACGGACATGACAATAATAATAATAAAAATAACAAAAACTCTATATGCAATAATAATAATAATAATAATAATAATAATAACTTAATTACACCAAAGCTAAAGCAGTGTTAATAATGATGCTATTTATATCAGTAATAATAATACGTAATAATAATAATAATAATAATAATAATAATAATAGTAATAATAATAAAGGTAATTGTCTCAGTATTGATAGTGATCTAAGTAGAATTTAGTATATTTTTAAATTTGCCTACATTAGAAGGAAGAGCCTTTAGTGCTTTTGCAGGTGGTTTGTTCCAATCTACTATAGTGCGATTCACGAAGGAGAACTTGCCTACATCAGTTCTTTGTTTATACATCGTATTTCCACGGATGGTCTCCTCTGCTTTTATAATGTAATGTAAATGTAAATTTTTATGTAATCTTTTACCGATATCTGCCCATGCTGTCTCCTCTGTATGTCTTGTACATTACACATAAACGCGCCCGTTCCCTTCTCTTAGATAAGTACTCCCATTTTTTCTCGTTCATCAACAATGCGCCCATGATTTGAAAACTTACTGGCCCGTTTTTGAATTTTATCTAACGCTTCAATTTGCCCTTTCCTGTACGGGTCCCATCATGTTGATCCGTATTCTAAAATAGGACGAACAAGTGTAGTATATGCTAGGGATCGAGCATGTAGGCTACTATTTTTTAAGATACGCATTACAAATGCAGTGCTCTCCAGGATTTTTTTTACCGTTTTGTTAATATGATCCGCCCAGTCCAAGTCGCTTCTGAGGACCAAACCCAAATACTTACAGCTTTTTACACGTGGTATAACGTTGGTTCCTAATTCATAATTGGAGTGTATTCGAACGACACTTGGTTAAACAAATGAACTTACTCTTTTCCGGATTTAATTCCATCTTATTTTTGCACGCCCAGTTTCATAAACAGTTTAGATCGTTTTGTAAAACATTTACATCCGAAGACGAGCCAGTACTCCTATATACGATCGTATTATACAATCATCGACGAAAAGTCTAACTTTCGATTTTATTCCAGTTGCAATGTCATTAATGAACGCTAAATATAGTAGTGGTCCTAGCACACTCCCCTGGGTGACTCCAGAAGTTACATTGACTTTTGGTGAATATTTATCGCCTATCCTGACTTTGAGTGCGCCCCGAAAGAAATTCTTGCCAGATGATTGCGCCAAAATGTTTCAATTTCTTACCGAGTAGGGGAGACAGTTCTTGAATCTGTAGATTCCTTATTTTCCACGGTCGGAGAGACTTTTTTCCCTTGTAGAGAACAGGGAATTATCTTTTCTGCGATTTCTACTCTTTCTGTGTCTGGACAGGCGAGTTGTTATAACAGATTACTTCTGTTTGAGTGTGTCCAGGCACTGTTGCAAAGTATTATTTTCGTCTCGATTAGAATGTGAACATACATTGCCTTGAAATGCGAGTAACTTTCGTAGTAGCTTAGGTGACCTAGAACTTTCAATGAAGATGTTTAATCTTGCGATGTCACCCCTATTTTTTTTCAATTTTTCTTACCATACGTAATTCCCACTTCGGCATCTGATGTACTCTTCGTGTGGTGTGTTTCCACTGATTCCGAGTGTTCTTACGATTGTAATTGCAGCATAGTGTATTACCATATGTAGCGTTTCTGGATCTTGTGACGTATGGACATATTCAGGAAGAATCTCACAGTTCATTATTTCTATACAATCCTGCTAAATTCTTCGAGGAGTTTAGCTTCCTTAAAGTTGGTCGCATTAAAGAATTGGTACCCTTGAAACTAAATAATTGTTCGTTACATTTCTCTCTTCAAAGCTTCAGTAAATCCCTCGTCTTAATTATACTGCATGGTATTAGCAGATATTAGGAAAGAAGTGGATCTTTCTTCCGCACATGATCTTTGCTCATCCTCGTACTGCATGAGTGATATGGAGTTTTGGTTAATTTGTAATTCCTTCTGGACTTCTTCTGTAATGGTCTCAAGGCGTGTTTTCGGGATTAAGTTGCAGTGAAGTATAGCTCTTTTTTCGTTAACAGGAAAAGTGGGAAAAAATCTACGCAAATTTAGAAAATAATCTCTGGCTGTAATCGGTCACATCGTTATCCAAATTTGTGACTCGGTAGTAGATGCGCACAACGCTTTCATTAACATCGCTAGTCCATTTCTTGCGTTGTCGTGATAGTTTTGCTTGAGTGAGCGCTGGCTGAAGGTCCTACGTAGCACTCAGGCTAGGTGAAGGTCTTGATGAACATTGGCTTCATTTATTATCAGCAATAGCTTCTTGGGAGACCGATGCTTGCTGAGACCGCACCAGGCCATTGGCGGAACGCCCACTGTCACGTCCAGCGCCAACTCCAGACACGCCCCGGCGCTCCCTGGGCAGCGACTCTTAGACCTTATGACTTCTTAGACGTCTCTCCATTTCAGTATGGGCGATTGCCATTGCTCTGAACACCATTATAATCGGTGACAATTACCCGTCTTCCACGCGGCACAGTTGTTTTTGCTAATACGTAAGGTTGGACTTAAGAAGACTTGTATAAAGAGGGAGAGGGGAGGAGGGGGGATGTCTCGGGGAGTTCGTTTTTCACCTGAAGAAGGTAAACGAATGGAAAAGACAATTTAGGACAGGGAGTGGAGGAATAATGGGAGAAGGTATAACTTTCACAGATGGGGACAGCGGATAGCCGCTCCAGTTAGCCGCCTCTTAAGACGGGAGGAGATCCTGTGGTGCTATTTTACTAAAAATCGATCACCACACGGGTTAATTATTATTACTATTATTATTATTATTATTATTGTTTGTGTTCAGTGTTCAAAGGACAGAATACCCTACGGAAAATATTTCGAAATTATGCATGCCTGTACCTCCCAATCTCTTCAGAGTGATGGGTCCAGCAAACAGGCCGTTTTCCATCACAATTTGTTTACTTTTCTTTCACATGCACTCTTAATATTGTCATGTAATTGTATTATTATGAATACTAAAGCTACCGGAATGTTAAACAAGTTTTATGCAACAATGAACGCACATTTTGCGCTTAGAAAGTTCACAGTATTGCCAGATGTAAATCTTCGGCGAAATCGTGCGTTGTCTTAATAAGTGACTAGATGTCGGCGTTCCCTCTAGAAGATTTATACTTTTAAATCTGCTAAGATAGCAATAAATCAAGCAATGCTGGCAGGACACAGCGGTTCTCGTAATCAGAGTTACGCCGAGAAATCATTCCCACTCGTTTGGAAGCAGTTTTGTTCTAACGAGACGTTTCTTCTGTGAGGTATATTACTGTAGAGCTGGTTTACTGATAATTTGTGTTCTTATTTCACGGTCTGCAGAATTTCTACAATTAAGTGAGAACATTCTCTGCAAAGACATCAAGATAAGCAAAGATTTTGGTAGTATTCTCTGTGTTCTCTTTTCTTTTTTAAAATATTTTTTTAAATTTTTTAAAAAATTTTGTACGTGAAAATATGAAAAATTCAATAAGACAGTAGTATACAAACATAAATTTGTCTTTCTTGGTTTTGGAGAATAATAGATTTTCATATGGTAATCTCAATTCGTCGTTAGATTTGCATCTTAATTAAATTTACCTCCTATAATAAACAACTTAAACATTATGTTGGGGTCATGAACTAAACTGTTCATGTACCTACTTCACTCACATTGTTCAAAAAGTGATATAATCTCAAGTTCTTATTATTCTTTGATTTACGAATATTCAATGCATTCATTTATATATATTGTTACTTCGTTACATAATATTGAGTAAAGCGTCTTAAATATTTTCTTTCATTGCACGTTTGTATTAACAAAACTGAATTTTTGAAACATGATATTGCACATCGTCCACAGAACGTAAAATACTTATTCATTCTTCAAACTCTCCATACGAATCTTCAATGAAGTATCAGATTCATCGAAAGGTTGGAAAACTTTTTTTTACCCTAAACTTTGCTATCTCGTGCGAATGCACGTGAAACACAAAACTGAATTAGTCATTCTTGTTTAATACGAAAACGTCGTCTTTCTTAATGTCGTTCTCAGTACTAGAGTTGGGCATAATTGTACTCTCGGATTTCGTCACTCTGCACTTAATAAAAGGGATTAGCACTATGCAAGAAGGCTCTAATACATCATTAAGAAAGAACGTTGGAACAAATACTCTAGACAAAAATAAATGGAAGATATGAAGTTTGTCGTATAGTCTTGTTTAATACATATGAATATCTCAAAGAAGCTGTCCGACATTAGGAAAAATTGCTAAGACTAGCTTAAAGAAATTTGTATTAAGACCCTAATGCATAAAGATGACCAGATGATTCTTGAGAAACACGAAGATGTGCATAGAGATTTATTTAAACTCTACGAGATAACCTAAGAGTTTACTCTGTTATTTGTAAATTTAAAATGAAGACTTTTAGTTTATTTTCTTTGGTTGAAACAATCGTTACTGTGAAAGTAATGATTGAAAAACAGGTAATGGTAGCAAAAGAAGAAGAATTAATTTAATGTTTTGCACTATACAACCCATCTTTTTGGTACTATTAGGTGCCTATAAGATATTTTTTCACAAATTCTCGATCATTTGGTTTCATGTGAAATACAAATTTACGAATTTTATAGAAGTGAAAACCTGACTCTATATGCAAATTTTCATTCAAACATTTGGAGCTGTTTTGGAGATGTCATTTGAGCATTTCTGAAAACGTGCTATTTTGAGTTCATGGAAAGCTTTTAAATTTTGTAACAACTTCGTAAGAAAGCATGAAAAGCACTTCTACTCACCGATGGAATAATGTATAAAAACGCCCGTTATGTAAATATTAATGACGTGAGAGATACAGTCGGACCTCCCTATATCGATCCTCTATACATCGAAATTCTCTATAAATTGAATTATTTTTCGCTCCCTTGAATATTCCGTTTAAAAACGTTTCTACATATCGAAAATTATTTCTATAAATCCAACTACTTTTCTGTCTTGATTAGTTTTTGTATGAAATAAAAATATACAATACATTCTATAAATTATGATTCTAAAAAATAGAATTGTTTGGAAGGAGAGTATTACTACTGCGGAAAATATAACTTCCTTCTGGACGTTTGTAAAATTGAATTAATGTTTGTAAAACATAATTTGTTTTCTCTGTGTGCCCCTTCGTCTAATGGCCCTGCTCTACGATGCTAGTTCGACAGTTCAGTGCAGGTTCAGTTAGCTGTTACGCGCGAAGAAGCGTGTTCAAAGGGTCGAAACGAAAATCCCTTAATGTTGCAGAAATAGGTGAACTTAATTAAAGGTGTAGACAGTAGTACGCAAAAGTGGTGCAGAAGTATGAAATATCAACCTTTATGGAAATGACTATTATGGAAAACCGCGAAAAGATTGTCGAAAATCGTGAAAACAATAGTAGGAGATCGGCAAGTTTCAATATATCGAATATTATCAAAGGAACCGTCAGATTCGATTTATGGAGGTCCGACTGTAGTTAAAAAAAATACATTTGTCTCATTTAAAACTCAAAAGTATTCATGAAATAACGTTAAACTCATGTTATTCAGTGTGTTCTACACTATAATCACAATAATTTTAAAGGAAAAATTGGAGCATTTTTGGGAAAACCTTGTTTTTAAATTGCACAAAATTACGAGAAAACTATTAATTTTTTACTAAAAGGTTCTTGACATTTATGAAATAAATGATTGTTGAGAATAAATTTAATATGAAGATAAAATCAGTATCGTCAATAACATTGAACGAAGAGATCCAAAACATTTCAAATTTTTGCAATTTTCAAAAATTCCGAATAAATACTGAAAAGCGGAACTAAACCATAATAAGCCATGAAAAGCGGAACTATAAGAGTGTATCGTAGAGTTATTCATAAACGAAATTTAAAGAAAAAAATTGGAGCCATTTTTGGGAAAATTTTGAAAATATCTCTTGGGTTTTATGTGAAGTATTCTCAAATCCAAAGATTTTCTTTTCAAAATTGTTGGACTTTAAATCGGGCGAGATCGATCGAGGAATATTGATTTTGACAAAATCCTAGGAGTAGTTTAGGCGCTAGCATTGTTTGGAAACCAGGATGGATGGTCGGACTGATGGACGCACAGACCGACGGACGGGCAGACCGACGGACGGGCAGACCGACGGACGGGCAGACCGACGGACGGGCAGAGGATATAGATAAAATAGTGTAGGATCTTTCTTGACATATTTTTTAAACCAGACAGAAAAACTGAAACAAGACATACAATGTACTCCACTGAGGTTCATATTTTCTTCAATTTTCCTGTGAAGTAAGTTAGGTTACATTATGTTTGCACAAAAGTATACATTTTCCTTCCAAGCATGCTTCTGCTGAATGAAATCTATTGCCAGCCGCATTCTGCACATCCCGCCCTATTCCGTCCAACGTTGGCCCCGGGCCCGCACCGGGTCCACCCCATGCCCTGCTCCGACCCTGCTGGAAGCTCGTGAAGTTGCTCCTATTGTGCAAGCAAGCAGACTGATATGCTTACAAATTCTACCGCAAGGTGTAACTCTATCGCAAAAGCCACGCGAGGAATCAAGCAGAGCTTCATAAAAAGTCGCGATCGTGGCGGCACCTAGCGGGATAGCCGGTCAATACCCCGGAATTCGTGACTTATCCCACCGTGAAAACAGGCCTTAAAACATTCTAATAACGCGCCAATTTAATTTTACATTGATTTGTAGGTTATTCTTGCCTCAGATCACGCATGAATGCTTGGGAGTGTATTCGAAAGTACTAAATCTCAAAAAATGTGTTAGAAGGTTCAAATTGGTATCATTTTGCAGAATACTGCATATCGAAACATAATAGCGGATTCCAATTATCCCTCGCTTATTTTCCTGCACATTCATGTTCATTCGCATATTCCCGGCACATTCTCCGCATGCTACCTTCCATGTTCTCTCCATATTCCCTACACATTATCCGCATCTTACTCTACATGAGCCCCTTCACATACCTCGTACATTTTCCGTGTTGCCCTGCTTGTTCCCCTGCTTATTCTCTGCACATTCTCCCCATTTTACCATGCAAGTTTCCGCACATTCCCCGCACATTCTCTGCACATTACCCTGCATGTTCCACCGCATATTCTTCACATGTTACCATGAAATTTCCTCCGCAGATTCACCTCGCATTCCACGCATATTACCCTACATGTTCCATCGCATATTCTCTGTACATTCTCCATGTGTTACCCTGCATGTTCCTCCGCGTGTTCCCGGCTCATTCTTCACATGTTACCCTACGCATTTCCCAATATATTCCCCGCACATTTTCCGCATGTTCCCGACACGTTTCTCGATATGTTGCTCCGCATGTTCCCTGCAACTTCCTCACATGTTCCCATACATTCCCCCAGCGAGTCTTCCACTTTTCCTGCATGCATCTTCACAAGTTTCCTTCAAGTATCCCAAATATTTCACTGCATGTCTCAGAAAGAAGCTCGATATTTTCCTCACGTGCTCACTGCATTACAAACATTTTATAATTTTTAAGTAACTAAAAATTGGAGTATGTAAATAAATTAATAACAAAATTGAAAACTGGTCATTTTTAAGCAATATATCTATTTAGAAAGACGTATGTTCATAGCTAATGAGTTTCACCTAACGAATTTGATATTGTAGTCCAGAGGCGTCAAGGTCTTCTACTGGTGGCAATGGCACGGGTCGTGGCACCGTAGCATGCCACGTGCTTCTCTGCGCAACTAGCGTCGGGAAAGGAAACTATTAGAAACCCCACCGTTTTACAATAGGGACAGCGTTGTCTTTGGTGGCGGGGTAATGAACTGCGTGGAGGGGCGATTACGTCGTGCCACTCGTGCCACGGACCCCGGCTCGTGGCATCGACCTTGACAACATTGTTGAAGGTCAAGAATTTTAACCCGGGGCTGGTTATGTTCTGTGTCCTTCGGTCTATTCCGTGCGAGCGGGGCTTGCGGTGCTGAGCAAGTGCCGATGAAAAACGACTGCTCGCCGCTGCCGTCGCTGTTGCTCGCGTCGTCGACGACGGCGTCGGCGTCGTCGTTGCCGTTGCTCTATGCCGTTTGTTATGAGTCAGAGGCCGTTGTTACACGTGTCGGAAGTCCGAGAACGTGCGTCCGTGCTCCAGTGTGAGTCTGCACTGGAATGGAGCGGCCGTGGACGCAGGTGTGTTAGTGCGCTCGGCTGCTCCTGAACCCCCTCTCTTAAGGCGGCTCCACACATTCGCTATTCGGCGAACAGCGAGCAACCGCTCGCCGAATCCCGAGTAGTGTGGGTGGGTCGCTATCTATTTGCCGAATGACGACCATTCGGCGCTCGCTCTACCCGCCGCGTGTCGGTCTTTTGGTCACATCAAAGGGAGCGAACATTCGCCGAACCATAGCCCGCTAGTATGCCTAAAGCTAGTATGTCCGCTAGTATGTTTAAAGCATACTAGCGGGCTATGGCCGAACACATCAGCTGGTCGGGATCGGGCGAGCAGTAGCTCGCTGCTCGGCGAATGCCGAATGTGTGGAGCCACCTTTAGCCTTCAGTCTCGAAGCGGCAGTTTAGGTCACCCTGCATTCTTAATGACACGCTCGTGTTTGGGCAAAATGGTGTAAGTCCTGTTTCATAATTTTACACCAGAGCAAAAAGAAATGCATTTATTGTAGATATTGTTGAATTATTAATTTTTAGATATAAGGATATACATATGTAAATAGTATTAGGTTAGTTTAAAGTTACTTTCAAACAATTAAAGTAAATAGTTTTGAAATAAAAGAAAAATTACTACACTTAACTTGATACTCAATTTTTCTGACATATACCCTTTTGCCCAAATACTGTCGGAGTTGTGTTCGAAGCACTACGCATTTCACTTACAGGATTCGGTTACAGGTAGTTTTATATTAATTAGCAATACGAACGAAATATGTTAATCATAAAAGGCGAAAAAATGAAAATGTCCTCCAATTGAGGGATTGAATGAAGTTTATCGACCCTATGAAAGCTATTACATTAAAACTTTTCTATTACACTCGATACGTTATCACATCGCACATCTTGCCTAATCTTCTTTTTTCTAACAACAAACTTTTGGAAGTTCTGTTTTATTGATGAATTATCCAATATTTCGACCTCTACCATTTCATTACACCAAGAAATTACTAATTGAAAAGAGAAAATTTAATTTCTTGTAAACTGCGATTATCTATTGTTTGCAAATCATGAAAGTAAAAATGTGAAATTGTCTATGTAAAAGTGTCATTCTTTTCAATGTTAGATCGAAGACCATTAAGTGCCAAAGTAGCTTAGTACGTTCAGCCAATTCCCTTAACAACCTTGAATGTATTCAGTGTACATCCTGTCACAGACTGTTCTCTCACAGGTAGCGTTACATAATCCTTGGAAGGAAATATTAGCGGCTTAGGAGCTTTCAGAAAGACCCAACTGCAGCCTTCTTCATATATCCTGATGTTGGTAATATAAGATGGTCTTGTAACCTTAATCACTCTCCTCTGTTCTTAATAGTCCTTACTGGAAGTATATCTCGATTGTTCCGAGTTCTCATTAACTTTTTTACAATTATCAGATTGGAAATAAGCTGTATCTCGCTAGGTGACTTCGCAAGGAATTTCTATGGTTTCGGAGAAACATTCTCCAATAAGGATCCCTGAGCCGGATGTTGAAAGGTTTCTTTGTGATTTTGTGCTCCCCGACCTTCCCGGAAAAGCTTGCCTCTAGTCCTGATGAACAATTTCTGCGGTTGTTGGGCTTTTCCCCAAACACTCGTAATATTTTTTGTGTGCGGTTTTACAATTTTCGTGGGTGGGTCTCGGAAGATGTTTCTGTTTTTTCTCAACATATTCCGAGTAATTTTTTTATAATTGTTGGCGAAAGAGATTTCTCGGACAATCAGAGAGGGTTGCTCTCCTGAGGATATGACGTAAGCTATCATGAAATGCTGAGCACGGTCTCACGTAGGCCGGAAATGTCTCAGATAATGCGATAATCATTCAGCTTCAATAGAAACGAGTGTCGCATTGCAACATCGTCGCATTTGTCACCTGACGAAGTACTCTTGCTGAGTGGGAATCGAAGTGTCTTACAGTTCGAAACAATGAGTGCTTGATATATTGCATTCACTTGTTGTCATCTTGTCTGCAAAACATGCATTGATTTTGAATTTAAATTTAGTACTTGAAATGCACAGTTACTCGTGATTAAAATTTCAAATTCACTTCTGATGAACCCATGTGCTTTCTACAAGGGGAAAATGGCAGGATCCATAATTACAGTTGTGAATTCTGTACACCAATACTTCGTATGTCTTGTAGCGTGTGATCCATTGCATTTGATTACATTTTGAAAATTTTACTTTCTTTCTTTAGTGTTATTAGCACGAAAACGGAATAAATACAATCACGTCTTCATATTTAGATTTATTGCTTACACTTGGAAGAAAAAGTTATTCTTGTGATGCACATGTATCTTAATAAGAGAGGTTACGAAGAAATATTGTATTAAAATTAATCTCATCTTGTTTTTATTCGAAAACTTAATTCTTTTTGTAAAGAACTGTTTTTATGAAAACTTACAAAATTATTCTCTGTTGTAGATAATGGTTAGTGTACTGAGAGAATAACATTTTTATGAGATTCTCCTTTAGGAATACAACATATATTCATCCCAAAACTAGTCTTAGTGGACATTAAGTAATAGACCACCATAATGCAGACACTCAAAGCCGAACGGATTCGGTAATAGCTCAGAACGGAAAAGAAGTAATTGAGGACATGCGAGAAGGAGCTCTAAAACCATGGTAACCCATTTCCACAAATTATGACTTACTTTTTTAAACTTTATGGTATTAATTTGCAGCAATCTCTATTAATTAGAGTGATTAATACCTAATGACAGCTTGGAGAAAATAGTATATTCAAAGTTTCTGTCTACAAAAATATATATTAAAAATGTTTCCATAAATAAATTAGACAATTGAAATGGGTATCAAATTCATTTACATAAGTTTCTCCTTTGGGCAAATCTTTTAGTGAATTATTATATTTCTTGACTTAAAAAGTAAATTTGAGAATTTGGAAATTGGCCTCTATTTTCAAAAAAATGTTATACTGCCCATAAAGGGATAAAGAATGAATAACTGATTACCATTGCTTGGCATCTTTCAGTGTGACTGAGAGTACTTCACGTGTGCCTGATTGTGGAATGTTTTCGCATTCAGAATTTAGGTATATGTGTGTATATATACCCTGAGGAGGCGGAAATTTATTTGCTTAAGTGGGATAAAGTGCACTGCTGCCTTGAAGTCTTGAAGTGTACTGCTATTTAAGAAGTTCAGAGGGATGGCTTTGCTTAAAAATTAAATTAACTGAAATAAACTAAACTAAACTAATAATAACTTAATTTTAGCTTAAATCTAATTTTTTGGTTTAGTTATAGTTGCACTTTGGCATACTAAACTCTAAGAAATGTTCATTATTTTTCTTGATCTTAAATATTTAGTTTTTGTTTCCTCTAGGTATTTTTTTTTCTTTTTCTTTGTTTTCAATCACGCATCATTCATTCTTGTATCATTATATACATAACCATTAATTCTACTCATTCAGAATTAAGAACCTTCCACATGCCATTGCTTCTTAGGAGCAGTCTCAAATTGGACAATGATGATTGTGCCCTTCAAAACGATGGGATTAGTGGGGATGAAGAATGGTTAGTTCTGGGGAGTGAAGTACCAAATAATTTTCAAGAAATGCAAATTTACATTTTTACAAGACTTGTAGTTATATTTGAAACATACAACAGAAAAGTAAAATCATAAATATTTTGTAGCACATGTCAACAAAAATTTGTAATTTGTCAGAATGATCGAAATTATAATTGCTGCGAAATATTGCATTCAACAATATTGAAACTGTTCTTTCAGGCCAAATTGAATTAGCGTCTCCACGGCCCCCTGAGGCATGACGTCATCTAGTTCCAACCGCCACCTCCGCCCCCGTGAGAGCTGTGGACGTCATCGTCGACTTCCGCTTCACTCTCACAAAAATCCTTCGCCCCCCTGCCGCTTTTCTAGGAGCCCTCAAAAATGAACGCGTGTGACCTTTGGCGGCGGGCAGGCGGGCGGTTCCCGCGCCGAATGCAGCGGGGGCGAGGGCGGGCGGGGAATTAAATTTTTTAGGCAAGGACTAATTGCGCCCGTGGGCGGGCGCGCGGGCGAGTGCGCGGCGGGCGGGGCGGGGCGGGGCGGGGAGGAGCGCGCCCGCGGTGGGGGCGGCGGGGGGCGGCCTGGGCAGGTGGGCGTGGCCGCGGA
The DNA here is from genome assembly GCA_031308135.1 of Acheta domesticus. NCBI lineage: Eukaryota > Metazoa > Arthropoda > Insecta > Orthoptera > Gryllidae > Acheta > Acheta domesticus. Next base: position 118,176,369 of record JAHLJT010000631.1, on the reverse strand, counting down.
GCGCCGCCCCCGGCGCGGCATTGGTCGACGGGGGCGGCGGTGCTCCGCCCCGGCGAGGCCATCCTTGCGCCGGCGCCGCCGTATTGATCGCCCCGCGGCCGCCCATCGCCCGCCCACCCGCCCGCCCGCGCGCGCGGCTCCGTCGCGTGAAGAATAGGCGCCCCCGCCAGCCCAGCCCAGCCCAGCCGCGGCGCCCACGCCCGAGCTCACGCCCACGCCCACGCCCACGCCCCTGCCCCGCCCCCGGGCGCATCGACGTTTCTGCCGCCCGCGCTGTGCGCCGCGGCGCCAACGCCCTCGCCTACGCGTCGAGCGGGGGCGGTGGCCGCCTACGCGCGCGTACTGCCCCCCGCGGCCCCCTCCACCCCGTGGCCCCTCCGGCTGCTAACGCGAAGCCCGTGAGGCGGCGGCCGGCCGCCACTGTCAACTTGGATCAGGCACGTACTCGGGATTTTTGTTTTCCACGAGAGAAAAAGTTGTTTAATCTGAAAATTGAGAAATCCAAACACCTGAGAAAATATTGAAATATTTCAATTATAACTCACTGTTGCAATTCTTGAGTATGAACTAAAGATGAACCAAGTAATTTTTACGGATTATTTCATTATTAATATCATTATTCAAGAATATTTCGTACTGAAACATTTTACCTGAATACACACAAAATAAACTTTACACAAAATCATATAATTTAGCTTTCATTTTGCAAGTATGTTTGAAGATGTATTTTGCTGAAGACATCCTGAGATAAAATTATGTTAAACATTATTTACAAAATTTAAGTAAACAGATTTCGACCTTTAAGATGACAACCTAATAAAATGACCTCAATATTTTAAATAACAGCAACAAATGTGAACCAAAGGTGAACTTTCTCTAAATTTACATCTATGGAGTAAATTGAAAGCTGCAATGAATAGGGAACCATTTAAAATTCCATCATTGTAGCTTAGAATTGTAGGAAAATTAATAATCGATGCTTAGAATAGGAATAAGTGATTGGAATTATTATTAAAATTCTATATTTTGCTGGGAATATGATTTAAAAAACAACAAAATCATCTATGTTAAAAGATATATTTCGTAAACATTTTCAAAGCTTAAATGCATGCAAGTAGTAATTCCTCACAATTAGAAGAAATACATTATTTTCGTAGAGTAGGATTTTTTTAAATTCCTCGAAAATTTGAAAATGTTACACAATAGAAAAACATTAATACAGATCATTTCTTGTCTCAAAATCAGAGAGATATCATCAGATTTTCTGTACGAGATTCTTGTGAATAGGATGCATTAACGCTAATGTGTGTCGATATCCGTGCTTTGGTCATGAAACGGCCGATATGTAATGACTAGGGGCGGTTTTTGATAACCTAAATCATCCCAAAAATTATCTATAAAATGCTCTTAAAATGTTTTTAAACGTGCCCTAAAAGCAAGAAAAATTATGTAAACAATTGATAAAACCAGTTCAGATGAACAACTCAAGCTTTGGAATTATATTACTGATGTAATCGAGGCTTCTTCCTTTCGTTTAAGTGAACTCGGCTTTCAGATGTTTGGATTGGAGTGTTCTTTACCAGAAATTTGTCTTTACTTATCGCGAAATCGACTGAACCAACAATAGTGCTGATAGGCGTCCTACGAACCTTAGATTACATACGCACAACGGCTGACATACGATTTCGCAGGGAAGAAATCTAATAGGCTACTCACGAATTCTGTGGAGAACATTTGTTGCATTTCGTAAATATTATTTGAAGCAATTGCCATTAAAATGATATTAAAACTGATAAAATCAGCAAAAAATGCTTTAAACAAGACGGAAAAGGTTAAAAATGACTTATTAGTCAAAAACTAAGAAAAATGCAAAAAAAGTCATACAAATCGGTTCTTTCCTTTGTCATGACATAAAAATAAATAACTATTTTAAAAGGCATTGTTCTAAAGTGATAAGAAAGACATTTCATTAAAATTCGCTCCATAGTAATGACCTGTAAATAAGTAGTAAATATGCAATTGTTTTGTTCATATACCTCACATATTTCTTGTTGCAAAAGCGAAAAAAATGGTTTACCAACCAATATTACTAACGGTCTTCTTTCCAAAGATGAAGGGAGTTCGGAGAGCACTTGAACGATAGACGAGGTTGCGGATGCCTACAAATATTGATTTTTTTCTCTCATTACGAGACCTATAAATGGTCAAGAAATTGATGGATACGGTCTTGTGTGTTGAAAACAATAGCCAGCTAGTTGGCTCATCCTGATAAATGCACAGAGTATCATTTCATAAATAGAATTATGCTTTTAAATTCTCTGTCTTTGTTTTTGTTGCATTTATTGCCTATGTGTCTCAATAAGATTGTTTTTTGGAGCAGAAAGTCTCCTTCACTACAAAATCCCGACTTTAAAGTCGCTTTCCAGTGCTGGAGGTCATAGATCTGAAAGAGACTTGTTGAAATATTTTATGTGAGAGACTTGAGGGTGTTAACACTGCAGGTAATTTAAGAGAATGGCGTATGTCTCATGTTGGTTAAAACCTCTGATTTTTCGAAAATTGAAAAAATTCAAAATTTTTTGGCATCTTCCTACAACTACAATTATGAAGATATTTTTTTTCTTAATGAAATGTGTTCATAAAAAAGGTCTTCAAATAAGGTTATGTTCAATGTTTCAAAAACATTAGTATTTTTTTCGAAAAATTGTGTGTGCGTCAAACATTGACAATTTTTTATTTTTTTAAACCATTTTTTCTTAAAAACCGCACAAAGTTTTTTGATTAAATTGGGACCTGAGATAGCACAAAGGAAGCTTAAGAGAATGGTGCAGATTTCATGTTCATTGAAATGCCTGATTTTTCAAAACATTTTAAAAATTTAAAAAAATTGGCGTTCTTCTACAACTTTAATTGTGAAGATACAATTGTTTTTCTTAATGAAATATGCTAATCGAAAACAGATCTTTAAATAAGGTCTTGTTGAATGTTTTGAAAATATGAGTATTTTTTCTATAATTTCCTGACAAACTGAATATCCCGCTCGGAATTGACTTCGTTTCGTTTTTGTCGTTTTCTTACAACTACAATTTTAAAAATACAATTTTTTCTCAATTAAATGTATTTATTAAAACTACATCTTCAAATAAGGTCATACTTATTTTTTTCAAAATACGAGTAGTTTTTCTATAATTTTGTGACAAACATAATAGCCCGCTGTAAATTTACTGCGCTTCGGACAGCTGGATGTGTCGTAAATTAGAATTTGCAATTTCGTATATTATTTCTTTGTTCGTTTTTACATTCGACCTTTTGTTATACATTTACACATTAATCTTTAAATAAATTATTTCTTTTCAAATATTGGAAATAAAATTTTCTAGCTCATTAAGGGAGTATCCACATAGCAGGAACGCAACAATTGAATTCCGTTCCGCTGTCGCGAATTTCTGTGAATTACTGTCATTGTTGTGACTGGATAGAGCTGTATGCTATCAGACTTCTTTTTCCAATACAAGTTTACAAAACTTTTGTATTATATTTTTGTGGAATTCACATAGTTTTGACAACACTGCGATGGAAACAGTAAGTTGTTCGCACTGTGTAAGATATATAGGCGTATTCACTCCCAGTCTAAAACTGAAGCTTATGTGAGGCACGTTCTCGCATATAAGTGCTGCGATCTTTGGGTCTCATTTGGGCAAGGTCGTGATTGGTCGTGTAATGTGTAACAGCCACAGTTTAAGATGTCATCTTAAGATGTATATCTTACACCCCGACCCAGACCGATCTTGCGCACCGGACAAGCGAGGAACTAGCCTCAAACTGGCTTCAGAAAATTTGCCCCAAAGGCGGCTAGTTAACACACCTATATATCTTACACCGGGGTTGATCGCTCCTTGGTTGAATTGGACGTTTTCAAATAATAGCTAAGATGCTGTAGGACAGAAAGTGCAATATTTCAATTCTACGTAGCTGCTTCCAATAATACGGGAAAGTATGTACTGTTGTAGCACTGCTAGTTTTTAATTGAAGCAATTTTGGTTAATGTGTTTGCTGGACTACTATCTCAGTCAGAACTTCTGATACATTTTCGTTGACCCTCGATTTTTTTCTGTTACTTTTTTCTTAAATATGTTTTATAAGCTTCGGACAATGTATATATGCATACATCTACTATTAAATGAAAACTGAAAATATAATTATTATAGTAAAACTCAGTTACAAATGTAATAAAAGGAATGTTTGAGAAATTGAAATATTACCATTTTATGACTTCTTTAACATAAGAATACCATTATGAATTAGTTGTATAATGAATTATACATTTATGAAAAAGGTTATTCTTATATTTAATATAATTACTATTAAAAAATTAAAATTTAAATATCGTTACGGATGCATTTACATTAAAACATGAAGCTTAAAGAGAATTTAAGACATTGAAGATAACGTTGCCTGCTTTCCGATGTCTTGAACAAAATCCTCTAAAAACAGGAAATATTGTTATCAGGCACGTTATCATGTTACTGATAATTTCTAAAGAGTTTTGAATGAATGAAAGGAAGAAGAAGAATATCAGTGACGGATTAAAGATGTGATTGTATCCTGCGACCTGCCAAGCTGTACCAGAGATAATACTTCACGACGAAGGCAAATAATCAAAATGATTACACCTACTAACATTAGCCAAAGAGGGGAGTGATTGTCCAAAGAAATAAATATAAGGATCTACAGTGAATAGAAACAGCTAAATCACAATCAATAATAATTTGGTATATCTTGATCTTAGACTATCGAGCAAAACGTTACTTTCACAGACCATGTAACCAAATTAATATTTAACTCAACACACTAAAATTACAAAAGTCTATTCAGAATTAAGGTATACATTACCAATAATCCTCGTAATCATTTGTAATACTGGTACTCCAAAAACTGGCTTGGTGGATATCGAAGAATTTCAACTTTCACTATAATATATGAATATTTGTAATGGATATTGCGCATCGTGATGCCACAGCGAAAAATATTCGAATGGTAAATATCCTGAGTTGCTAGCTCTGTTTAATAATGCCCACCTCGATCCGTGCAAAATCTCCATACTTAGTAAATAGTTTCTTCTTCGTCTTCATGCCGGTTTCTTAACCGCTAAGTTTCTCTGCCACCTTTTGATCGCAAGGTACAGCAACATCGACAAGTAAACACGATTTTTTCTCCAAATCCCGGATAACTATATCGCGATAGTGCGATCGGTTTGAATTTGGTGGTCGTACAATGTCGTACACAATCCAGCAGACGTCACCGGTTTTGGTGAGTGTTCGTACCACTTGGGGCATGTGTTTGGAACTTCGAGAGCGGTACAGATCTGCCAGTAGAGGCAGCTATACACCCTGTCGTGCCTTTTCAAGTATGCGGTCTTTGCTAGAATTGGACAAGCTGAGACAACAAGACCAATGGTTTCTACGTGTTCCAGGCAAATGCGGCAGTTATCATCTAGGGAAATTTTGAGAACCGTTTTATCATAATGTGTTCTCAACGCTTGATCTTGGGCAGCTATTACAATGCTTCTGATTCTGGCTCCATTCTTCCCCTTTTAAGCCACGTAAATGGTTGATCTTTATTGATCTGTACCCTGTCCATTCATTTCAAGTATTGTCCTTGGAGTAGTTTGTCTCTCCACAATTTATTTAACATTTTTTGTGTCTCACATTTCATATTTAGTAGAATCAAAAGTTCATTGTCTGTCTTATTCGGCGTGTCTTGCATAGTTATCTCTGCAATGCTTCGTGCTACACTAACATTGCCTCTGTTTCCCATTCTTCGGTCAGATTTCATGACCTGCCTCATTAGAGGATCATCTTAATGACTGACTACATACTTTCCCATTCCAACTATTGCATTATGCCAGGAGGCTTCAATTTGTCTGAGGCCTCTTTCCTTACGTGACACATAAAGTCTATGTACATCACCTCGAGGGTGAGATGATGCATTGTTAGAAGTTTTCTGGTTTTTCGATCCATGATGCGAATTTCTTGCTCAGTCCTATCCACGAATCCGAAACTGTACGCGATTACAGGCATCGCCAAACTACTAATTGCAGATATTTTATTACTGGAGTTCAGAGCGGACTGCAGGACAAATCTCACTCTTCTGTATTACTCTCTGCGAATTCTCTCTTTTATTGTTTCGTTCGAGATGGTCTCACATTTTTCAATTCCCAGATATTTGTAAGTTTTACCTGGCTCAAGATCTTGACTCACAGTGAGCGTATCAACTTCAATGCTCTCTGACATTGTCAGTTTGCCTTTTTAAATTGATTTTTGCACACTTGTCAAGACCAAACTTCATGCAGATGTCATTGCTGAAGTCTTTTACGACAGACAGCATTTGGGAGAGAATCGCTTCATTCATAGCAATCACTTTCAGATCATCCATGTAAAACAAATGTGATTCTGGCCTTTCATCACCATGCATCTTGTAACCAAAGTCAGCTTGCGACAACTGCCTAGATAGTGGGATCAAACTAATGCAAAACAGCAGGGGGGATAGTGAATCTCCTTGAAAGATACCCCTGTTGATCTGAATACTTCTGGTTTCTACTGCTTCCTTTCCGCTGTGTATTAGTGATCTGGTTCTCCACGACTTCATACTAGCCTTGCAAAATTTAATAAGTCTAGGATGAAATCGATAGATCTCCAGGGTCTTCAAAATCCAATCGTGTGGTACACTATCAAAGGCCTTTTGGTAGTCAATCCAAGCCATGCTCAAATTACGTTTTCATTTCTTTACATCATTCAAGATGACTTTATTAAGTAGCAAGATTTCCTTACAGCCATAAGAGCCTTTATCCTTTTTGTTCAGCTGGCATCAGATGATTCTTCTCTAGATGTCTGTACATTTTGTCAGCTATGGCTGCAGTTATAACTTTATTATTATTATTATTATTATTATTATTATTATTATTATTATTATTATTATTATTACTATTATTATTATTACTATTATTATTACTATTATTATTACTATTATTATTATTACTATTATTATTATTATTACTATTATTATTACTATTATTATTATTAATTTTATTATTATTATTATTATTATTATTATTATTAGAATTAGAAGAAGTGAGTAGTGATACTAATATCAAATCCGACCCGAGTAATCAAGGATGGTAAGACTGGACACCATAAATAATTCGACTCGATAGCTCACAAGTTTAAATTACGCTTTGGACATGGATTTCTATGTGTGTTTATTGTACGTGTTCTCTAGAGGTAACAACCCTAGAATGAACATTGAGTGAGAAGAAAAGCATTATTTCCCATGAATCCTCACGACGGCATAAAAATTGACAGTAGACGTCGTGGTAAGTGGAAGCCGAAATGAAAAAAAGGCAAATTCGCAAACTTTGGCAAATTCGCCGAATACCCGCCATCCTCCGGATATTGACGGTTTTTCCGCTGATTAAAAATACCCGCGGCGCGGTTATAAATATTGCGCGCATACCTTAATTTTTTTTAAAAATTAAATGATTCCCACAAAGAGTAACAGCGAAACGGCGGTTCCCACAATATCGTTTACAAATACAACCGTCGCAAGCCGGGCCTGAGATGTGCGTTTAAAGGTGTATAGCGCCCTTCAGAACGTGCCCCAATCCCCTTGCACGCGAAAGTGCGTGTCAATTGATTGATTAGTAGTGATTATGGGCGCGTCAACGGCTAAGATTATTAGTCCCGTAAGCGTAGGGCATGATTTTTTGCTCGGGAGGTGTCAGTGATCTTTCCCCGCTGGATGGCGAGATCCAGCACCGACTTACCGTCGGCTAGCGGGGTTTTCTCCAACCTGGTATCTCCCACCTCCGGGGCATCGCCTCAGCCGGAACAAGCTCTAAGCTTCCGACTGGTCTCCCGGCAGTAGCGTAGTGCGCGTAAGTGTAAGTTTGTGTAAGGAGTGAGGATAGGACAAGGAATGGGAAGGAAAGATCGTGCGCGATCCATGGCCCGTATGGTAGGATACTGCACCGGCATTCGCCTAGCTTTGATCGGAGAAACCAGAAAAAACTACCGATGAGAGCAGCCGGCCACTCCTCCAGACAGCGACAGAACTCGACCTAGCTATCTGGTTAGTGTCGAAAATCCTACCATCGTCGGGTCTCGAACCCCAGGACCTCGCAGTCAGAGGCACTGCAGTGACATCAGTTGATGCCCTGAGCCACCTCTCCCACTGAAAGTGCGGGTCGCGGCCGCGTATTCACGCGTGTATTTGCGCGCGTCCGTCAGGGCCCGCGGCGGAGGAAGCGCTGTCAGCACGGGCCCGCCGCCGCGCTTCGCGCCGCGCCGCCACCGCCAGGCCACCGCCATCCTCCGGATATTGACGGTTTTTGCCGCTGATTAAAAATACCCGCGGCGCGGTTATAAATATTGCGCGCGGCGCGTGGGAGCCAATTAGAGGCTCCCGCGGAGGAAACATCGGCGGCGGCCGTGACGGGAATCGAGGCGCGGTCGCCCCGGTCACGTGCTGTCACGCCTCAACGGGCAGGCGCGCGCGGACGCACTGGCCCCGAAGCCCCGCTGGCCGGGCAAACGCCACCTCCACGGGCGGCTAGTGAACCGGGCAGGGGAAGGACGGATTGCCCGCCCCTTCAGTTTGATCTGCCTTGTTGGAATTTTATTTATTTATTATTTGGATGTAGGGACCATTGCCGGTTCGGTCAACTGCTGGGGGCATTGAGGACTATTATTGATCTAATTAATAGATGACAGTGGTAATGATGGAGCAATGTTGGCCGGGGAAACAGAAGAACCCCGAAAAAAACACTCCAAGAAGCTTACTTTGTCCACTCTAACTAAACGTGAATTGGAAGTCGAACCTCAGTGCTGAAAGGAGTCTGAGCCAGCCGTTATACCACGAGCACCCATGTTAGAAAAGACATAATTACCTCCACTCTCTGAAAGAGTCAAATCAAGAAAAATGAAAACGCAAGCTTTCCCAAGAGCGTTCTGAGAATATATTTAATATGTGCTTCTTGAGCGAAGATGGTCTATGTTTCACTCGTCAATCGCCCCCACAGCGTTTTAAAGGTTTCTCTCCGAAGGAAATTGCTAATTCACACCCTACTCTTAATTCAAATATTGGAAGGTTTTCCGTTGAAGGTAATATTTTACGTAACAGCTCAAATCTATCATTATTCTATGTGGAAGAGAAGTCCACACGCAAAGTACACTCGTTCATTAATCACAGTATTCAGAATTGAAGTTTCTAAGAAGAGAAGTATGCACTTGCTAAGAGAGATTTACGTATGATTTTATGAGACGAACTGAAAGTAAACGTCCTCAATATAATATTAATAGAATGTGTGAATAACTTCACTAAAAATGAATAACTCCCATTCATCAAAGCGTCTTCTAATACGAGCCAAAACCTAGGAGAGTCACAGAAATTCTCTGAAGCATTAACAGGCAAACATGTAATTTTCGAAATGAACAATTTCAAGACTCTTTCGTCACAACAAAGATAACTAGCGACATATTGAGGTTCGTTAAAGAGCCGAATATTCAACTAGAGCTCATGAAAATTCATTTCTTTGTTCTAGCCTCAAGGAGCTCCTTATACTCTGGCTGATTAATATTGCTGGTTTTTACAGACTCAAGAAATCAGTCGATAATGGAGCCCCATAATATCATTGAATTATTAAACATGGAAAAATATCAAAATAAATATGAAAATATAGTGTAACTTTTAATTAAAAAACTTACGGAACTAGTACAATACATGCGTTCTCGCAGTATTTGTAACATTTGTCAATTTTGAAAATTCAGAGAGTTCAATGCTAATCGGACTTGCGCCATTTTTAAGCGTACTTTACTCTGCCCGATAACTGATATATGATTTTAATGAACTAATGTAAGATATTCTGTAAAAAAATATGAAAACCTAATCAACGACAGCACTAACAAGTTTCTTTTGTCTAACTAAGCACTAATCCATTCCTGTTTACACATGTGTATTTTCCTACGAAAAAAACTTACACCTTTACAGAAATTCAGAAAACTGTGTAAATATGGACAGCAAAGTTTACAGAATGCATTGTTGTTCCTTGGGAATTGATCTTAAACTTCCATCGTCAAGTTACATTGCAAAAAGATGAGAGGCTGAATAATGAATACGGACGAGTAGATAGCTACAAGCACTGGCCCGTTTAGTTTCGATCGACGATTTTCATGAATTGTTGCCGTTTGTTTATGAATTTGAAGATGTATTTTATGTGTCAAGTAAAGATTTTTCGGGAATTTACTTTTTACGGAACCTAAAATATCTTTCGGCGTGAAATTTATAAAATTATGTGAAAAAAACTATGGGTATTAATAAGAAAATATTCGCATGGTAATGGTGATCGTAAGGAATTGCTCATTTCGACAAAAAATCATTTATTTTTCTTTAGAAGTAAACTATCCTTCCTTTTAGTCACTAAACATGCCTTCTAGTTATTTGGAAACAAACGTTGTGCTAGAAATGAGACTCCCTTTTGTTTAATTTTGAAATTGACAAAATGATCAAATTTTTACTGGCGTATATCACATGGGACGTTCTATAGCGCGCGAGTTTGTTCAGTCAGTTTTTCTGTAAATCGTATAAATAACTTCCTGACGCTGAGGAAACACTAAAGATGTGTATGTAAAAATGTCTCCACGGAGGGGAAAGATTACGCAATCATACCATTGATTCCGAGTATACAACGTACCATGGGCATCAAACGTATCTTCATGTCAACTTTAAGGACATTTGGAAACATTTTATCGGATATAACAGACTATGGAGTGATCAGTTCATGTTCGGCTCTGATTTAATTAATGAAAATTAGAATACATCAACTTGAAGAAACCTCTGCCTCTATTATCTCTTCAGCCCCATTTTGCTACCAAGTGTTGCAAGAGGAAGGCAAGAGGAAATGGAACAAGAAGTGAATTGAGTTCTCTATGTTTAAATATTATTATTATTTGGGGCTAACGTTTTGTCAGAAATCATAAATTACCGACTCGTATATGTTTGACGAAATAACTATTTCTACAGCTTTTCATCGTGTTTGCATAAAGAGTGAAATGTCCTTTCAGAGGACCCGAATTGGTAATTTTTCCTCAGAGGACGTTTAAAACTCGTGAGAAAAGACGAATAGAGGAGACGAATCTTCGCTCATGCGACACAGCCTGAATCAGCCTAATGAATTCTCTTGGAAAAATTTTGTTTTCCAATTTTACTAGATTTCAACATTTTTAAGTCTGTAAATCATAGATGATACACCTACATAGGTTTGGATGATTAATGTTTCAGGGTACGTCAACTGATATGATCATTAGACCCGTAAATGTCTGATTCTTTGTACTTGGCGCGACAGCCCCCGTCCGGGTGATGGCTTACCAGAAGCGTCCCGGCCTCACGGCCATGGGTTAGCACGTGTGGTTAGCACGAAGACATCCCGATGCCGTGTTCTGGACTTTCAACCTGAGAAGTGAGTTTTCTCATCGTCACACAGCAACATATACTGAGACATTGCAAGGAAAACGCGCATTATAATCTTGCCCGACCGGGAATCGAACCCGGCGTCGCATCATGGAAAGCGAGCATGCCGACCAATGAGCTCAACCGCGAGAGCCCTGTAAGTGTAATAAACGCTTTACCCCGGGAGGTGATGGTGATGGTGTTCCTTCCCCGCTGGATTGCGAGAGCCGGCGCCGACTTGCGCAACGGCTTGCGGGGGAATCCCCCTCCAAGTATCTCGCTCCAGCGGGGCACCTCTCCAGGCAGGACAAGCTCTAAGCTCCCGACTGATTCATCGTCATGTACGGGAGTGTAGTGCTCGTAAGTGCAAGTGACTTTCTGACGGGAGAGGAAAAGGAAGACGAAGGATATATTGCGCGCTTTCCATGGTCCGTTTGTTAGCGTACTCCTCCAGCAATATATTCTACTCTCTAGCATTCGGAAATGTACTCACCAGAGCGGCCGGAATTCTCTCCCACGACAGAAGTCGGGATAGCTGCACAGGTAGTTTTGAAACTTCGCCACCGTTGGGACTCACCTTACGACCTCCCGGTCAGAGTTGCTGCAGAGGTAGCACATACGTACGGCTGAATTGTATCCATCGGGAACAAAATAATTATTTTCCAGCAGGGCACATCAGACTCCAAATGGGAGGTGATCCACCACCACGGTTTTGTCACTGTCTGGAGGAGAATTCTGGGGGTCGGGTGTTCTAATGGGAAATTTTCCGTAGTTTCTTCAATCAACACCAGGTGAATGTCGAAGCAGTACCCTCACAAACGAGCCATGTCTCGCATGCGATCTTTCCTTCCTCTTGCTTGTCCTACCTCACCCCTTACATGCTCTTACACTATCATGCATTGCACAACACATGTCGGGAGGCAAGTCGGGAGCTTAGAGCTTGTCTCGGCTGGGGAGGTGCCTGGTTGGGGAAAACCCCACTAGCTGACGGTAGGTCGGCGCCGGATCTCGCCATATATCGCGGAAAGATCACCGCTAGCTCCTGAGCAAAAAAATGCACGACACTTACGGGAACAACGACCGTAGCTACCCATTACCGCCCGGAATCACGAATCCATCAATCCACCCCCATGACAATTCCCACACCCTCCGTTCTCCGCCCTTCCGGCACACACAGTGTTGGCCGATGCGCACCGTTTTGGCCAGGTGCGCGCGCGGCGCGAGCCACAGTGTGGGGCGACGGGGCGCGGCGCGTCCGCGTCCGCCCCCTCACCCCGCCACGCGCCGCCGCCGCCGCCGAGAGGCTGCGTGGAGGCTGGGCCGCCCGCGCTCGGCCTCCAAACGGCGCCGCTCCGCTCCACGCCGCTCCGCGCCGCGCCGCGCCGCGCCGCGCCGGTCGCCGCCTCTGCTGGAATGCGCCCGCGCGCGCCCGCGTGTGTGCCCGCCGCCTGCCTGCTTGCCAGCCGCGCGTCGCCCGCCGCACGCTATGGTGATTTTGAAATTCCCCACCTTTGAAAAGAAGAAGAAAAAAAAATGATATCGATGCTGATTTTAGAAATTATCGTACTATTGAAGCTTGAAGATATAAAAAATTGAGCGCTTTAAAAATTTTAGTTTTTCTGCGTTTTTTAAAATAGGGAATGTGTAGAAATATAATAATCGAGAAATAAAAACTGACATTATAATTTACTGATATCTTATTTCTGTTTCTGTTCCATTTTGGTCGTAGTGTTCGTCAAAAAACTTTATGGAGGTTATGCCACACTTAATTAAAGTTGTGTCGCATTCAAAAATATCATTTCGGACATTTTGGAATAGAACAGAAACACATAGATAATGAAAATTACCGCTCTTCGAAAATTACACCGCTACCGGTGTCTTCGAAAGTTACACCAATTTTGCCAATATTTGAAGCAAAATACATTTCTTGTTTATCTTCAAAATTGATATGTCGAATATGGGGATTTCTCTAAGTTTTATTTCAGCACTATCAAGAGAAATTTGTCCCCCGCATGAATAGTAGAAAGCATAAAATATTTTCAGTAACATAACTCCGTCACTATCTCACAACGATTTTTGAAACCTTATTTGAATCTATGTTACATGATTAGTTGATCAAACTGTTCACAAATACAGTAGGTTGAACTTTTAAAAATCAGTTGACAAACAAATGCCCCTACTCTCCGCAATTTATTCATCGTCTGAAGTTAAGTCTGAGCATAACAGTAAAAAACGTAATCACAAGTTAAAACAAATATCGAAAATTATTGTATCAGATAATGATATTTACGATGTAAATGTAATTGACGAAATATTGTAATGGACGAAATAGTAATTTCTTTTAACTACTAGTAGTATCAAACTGTTGAAAGTTAAGTCCTCTAAGATTGAATGTACATAGAATATAGAAGTTAGTATTTTGAAGAGAAAAATGAACGCAAATGAACTTTTTACATATAGTTTTCGTTGAAATTTGCTTCATTTTGCAATTATATTTTCTTGGGTTTATGCGCCCCATAGTAATGTTTTACCAAATCGTCTTTAACATCATTCATCATTTGATGTTTCGGCCAATCTTCATTTCTTTCGGAATGTTTAATGGAACTCCTCTAGTGTTTTTTTCTTTCAATTAAAATTTTATCTCTTAGAAAATTGTGCTCGAATTCACAAATTTAATATATATTCTTTCAAATCGGGAAATTACCCGTAGGCTATTTTATTTCCTTAACTTACCTTATGCACGTCGACCTGCGATACGATATGAGAATCAATAAAAATCGGTTATTGAAACCATTTATTTTTAAAAAATGTAAGATCGCAATTAAAATGTCCAAATAAATTAGTTACTGCATCTCAATTTTTGCACAAACCCTTTGCGTGAAACTTCTGTTACACCGTCTTAACGCAATCAAACAGAGAAAGGAAAAGACACTCTTAATGGCCGACGCCCGTGAAGAATTTTCGGAAGGAAGGAGTTAAAAGCTAAAGATGACGGTTGAGTTCTCTTGCTCCAAGAAGGATATTTCTTATTTACTTTTTTGTAAATGTAATTGGTATTACGAAAAGTATTGAACTACACACAGCCGATATCACAAATATGGGCCTCGGTTGGTTATAAATCTCTTTTTACAAACCTCAACCGCGTCATTTATTTGCTCCATTGGGCGCAATGACGTTCGGGGATCCCAAAGTGGTGCCGCCCAGGGAGGTTGCACGCAGTGCCGGCGCTAGGCATGAATTGACCGGGCGATCGTGTGAGCTCGGCAAGACCAAGGGGCCCAATGATGGGACTGATGAAAAAAAATAGTAAAAATTTGAAAACGAAATTATAAGTCGTGAAAAACGTTGTTGTAATTTTATAAGTCATGGTACGCCGCTCCAGTAGTCTGATATTTCATAAAGTTTTCAATTAATTTTTACCTTAAATATGATTATAGTATTTACTTATAAGTAGGACTTTATGAAATGAATCAAATGACGCTAACACATTTCTTAGCGTTTTAGGGTCACTGTGAAAATTGTATTATTTGATTACTAAATACTTTTACTTAAAAGTATTATTTAAAATTTATTTCTAAATACTTTTTTCTAGTTTAAATATTGTATTTTGTGTTACTTGTTGAAATAAAATAATTCAAAATGTTTCTTGATACAATTTTTACATTTTAAATTTTTTTGGGAGGAGGGACTACGTTTCAGCATTGCCCCGGGCTCAAAATTCAGTGATCACGAGGTAAAATTTCTTAAGTCAAAAATATTCGTTTGGAGAAAACAAGGGTTAGATTATTGAGCCAACTCTTTTTCCTACGTTCAACGCTATTTCTCAATTCGTTTGTCTTTAAGGAGGTAACATTTGAATTAGGTCGTTTTACTAAAATAAAATATAAATAAGTATCTTGTACTTTCAGTACTTTACCCAATTCCGCCAAAAATTGACTTAAGAACTTTTACGCCGTAATTACTGAATTTTGAGCTCGGGGCAATGCTGAAAGGTTGCCCCCCCCAAAAAAAATTTAAAATGTAAAAGTTGTATCAAGAAACATTTTTAGTTATTTTATTTCAACAAGTAACATAAATTACAATATTTAAACTAGAAAAACGTTTTTGGAAATATATTTTAAATAATAGTTTTAAGTAAAAGTATTTAGTACTCAAATAATACAATTTTCACAGTGATCCTAAAACGCTAAGAAATGTGTTGTGTTTAGTTATTGTTTAATAAAATGACTTGTTAAATACATTAAAAAAATACAAAATCACAGAATTGTCTAGCTGCGTCGCTGGTTGCACGGGTGCAGCGCCGTTTCTCCTCGCTGCGCGTCCGCGGAGTGGCGCGGCGGGGGCCGCTCCAGAAGCGGGACATCGCCGGCGCGCCGCCCGGGCGCGTTACCACATAAGGCGCGCGGCTGGCGGCATCAATGGGGCCGTGGCGCGCGGGCGGGCGGCGCTCCGGATCGGGTGGCGACGCGTGGGCGCAGGAAGTGGCGCGAGTGGGCGCGCTGCGCCGTGGGCGCGGCAACCCGTCGGGCCACCGCCCCTCCGCCCGGCAGGCCTCGCTCGACCCGCAGGTGCGCGCACGTACCCGAGGGCTTCACGCGCCGCTTGGAATAGGCTCTTACTTAGGGAGCAACCGGTGACGTGGACCTACCAGAGGACCGGGGGACGTGGCTCAAGGTATCAATTGATGTCATTGTAGTTCCTTTGACCGGGAGGTCCTCGGTTCGACGGTAGAAGGATTTTCGACACTAGCTACGTCGCTAGGTCAAATTCAGTCGCTGGAGGAGAATTCTAGCGGCCGGCTGCTCTGATCGGTAGTTTTCCATTGTTTTCTCTGATCAATACCAGGTGAATGCTGGAGCAGTACCGTAAGAAACAGGCTACGGACCGCGCACGATATTTCCTTCCTCTTTCTTGTCATAACATCATCCCTTACTTACACACACACACGTGCACAACCTTGTATGCTGGAGACCGGTCGGAAGCTTGACCCGGCGGTACTCCGATGGTGGGAGATATTTCAATGATGGGGAAAATCCTGCTAGCCGCCAGATCTCACCATCCAACGGGGGAGTTCCTTGCTATCAGGTAAACATGCACTATACTTAGGGGACTAATGACCTTCATTGGTAGTTACATTAAATGAAAAAAACAATATTTTTGGAAAAGCTGTAGCTCGTTTGGTAATTTATTTCGAACAAAAAATTTTTATACAAAAGTTGTAGGAAATTTTATTCTCATTAAAATCGAATTTAGTCATTTTTATGCAGGATTTAAGGATAAAGAGTTATAGCGAAAAACTCGATAAAAATTCAGAAAAAACAACGGATTTTCGGTCTTCCTGGAGAGTTTGGGACGTCGAGAACTTGGGATTTTAGCTAGTGCCTGGGTACATACAGCATACCTCAAGAAAAGGGTTTTCCAGTTAGTTTCCAGAAAAGCCTTTTTTTTCATTTAAAATGTACCTACCAACTGGACTCTTAGTGCAGCTTCAAATTAGTGATTTAAAAGGTTTGTTGACTTGAGGACTCACATTCACACTTGCTTCAATCGTCTTGAAACTGATTCTGGAAGATTTTTGATGAGAGTAAGCGAATGCAGCATCCTCTACAACTTTTAAACTACTGGTGCTACATAATGGCACAGACTTTCCAGTATTAGTTTTCTATTTCCTTAGGGCTGGGCTGGCTATTCGGAATTGCCACATATTCGTGCAAGCTGCCATCTACCGCCGCCCAAAGTACATTTTTTGGCATTTTATTAATTTTTCGGTTTCCTAATGGTAGAACGGAAATATTAAATTTAGAATATTAAAGAACACAAAAACTCGTCCTAAATGGCAATTTTCTGTAAAAAATTTGTAGTCGTTTTTAAAAAAATGGCATTTAAGCACTACTAAAAATGCGAAATTTGAAGCTCTTTCTCAAAGAAACGTTTTGAGTTTTCAAAAAACTTCATTTGAAGTAATTTGAAGCACTTATACTCACAAATATAATAATGTTTAAAAAAATTGCTGGTAATGTGCATATTAAAGATGTGAGAGATCTTGAAAAAAATTCATTTGTGTAATTTTTGAAAAAACAAAAAGTACCTCAAAACAAACTTTATGTATATTAAAGAGAGTAATTACCAATATCCGTTCCAAAAGCTTGAAGACAACATTTGTAGCCATTTACGAGAAAATGGCGTTTGAGCGTTTCTGAAAATGCGGAATTTTGAGCTAGTTTTCATAGAAAACAGTTGAATTTTCGAGAAACTTTACTTGATATTATTTAAAGCACATGTACTCGTTAATCTAATAATGGGAACAAATCGCCGGTTATGGGAATAGTAACAACGTGAGGGACAAGTAAAAAAAATACATTTTTGCAATTTGTGAAAAAACAAAAGAATAGAGCAATATGGCGTTTGTCATCTCTTAGAGTACATTTAGCACTATCTCTAACAACAGTTTAAAGAAACGATTTTGAGCCGTTTTTGAAAAAATCTTGTTTTTGTAATTTTTTAAAATTGCACAAATTGCACGCAATATTGCGCCAAAACTACTAGAATTTTCAAAATAATGTACATGACCTTAAAGAAATAACTCACTGTAAAGAATAAATTTTATTTGAAGGAAAAATCTCTATCTTCAATTTTGTAGTTGTAGAATAAAATAAAAATTCAAACTTTCACAATTTTCGAAAATTCAGAGTTAACCGAGAAAATCGGACCTACACCACCTACATACGTGTATTTTACTCTTTTCTTACAAGTAATTTAAAGAAAAAATTTGGAGCCGGTTTTTGAGAAAATTTTGAAAATGTCCGGGGGCTTCGTGTAAAGTACCCCCAAAAATTAATGAATTATTTTTTTTAATCGCAGAGCTTTCACTCAGGTCACATAGAAAGGGGCTTCTTCAATTTGGAAAAAAGGTATGCATAATTTAGGCGCTAATGTTGTTCACATACACCTGATAGACGGACGGACGTTTTGTTTTCAATTGGTTTTTCGGTATTAAGGGCCCACAAAACAGGACTTCTGGATACACCACGTGTTAGGGGATTTTTTTCTTAATTTAGCAACTGGATTTATCCACTTTTGCTTTATCACGGCCCGGCTACGAATTTTTTCGGCCGAAAATTCGCCATTTCTTCCCGCAGCTTTACATAACTTTCCCTATACTATGTATATTACTCCGTATATACGTACGTATACGGGAAAGTAAAAATGTTTCAACAGTAGTCTGACAAGCTCCAGAATGACATGTGGTGGTGGGTACAAATTTTTTCTTAGTTTTATCAAACGTTTAGGTGTCTCATTTTTAATTTCATGGGTTAATATTGATCTTTGGCTCTAAAATTTCCTACCAACTGGTATTCCTGGCGTGACTATGTCGTTCAGTAATTAGTGTATTTATTTTTTTCTAGTACATATTGTTATAACTTTTAGAGGAAAATGTAGATTATTCAATTGTTCCAGACTTGATGTTCAGCCATGCAGTTTAGTCTTATTTTTGGGAAGACATAACTCACTTTGGGTCATCTTATATTTGGAAGACTCTGAGAAAGGAATGTAGTATCTCTTGAAGTTTATGGTAGCTGTATTGTCTTGGTTGCTTGAAGAAACAACCCCTGTTCATTAGTGACGGAGTCCAGAGAAGATATTTGTAGAGGTTCGGGAACAGGAAGTCCTTCGACATGAGACAGAAGCCAAATTGTAGGTTATATAATGTGTGAAAATTTCAGTAATGTGATTGTTAAGTTCTTTCTAAACCAAGATTTTTGTGAAAAAAATATAATCCCATTTTCTCTTCACCCAGGCATTGAAGTTAAACGAACACGACGAGAAACGAAAACGAATGCACGCTGCCAAAAGTGTAAAAATATGATCCCAGTATTTAGTGAAAAATTTCACAATTTGAACTCAGACATATATCTGCTCCATGAAATCTAGACCTAAACTAGAATTTTCAATGTAATTTTTGAATTCACTAACTCCAAATTAGTAAATAATAGCTACGCCCATTTTTACATTTTGTATTGAATATACTTTTTTTTCTTTAAATATCATACAAGTTTTAAACATAATTTTTTTAACATCATACAAGTTTTGAGATAATCGTGTTCAAACGTTTTATTACATTTTCAGCTTTAAAAACCGTAATTTTATTATTTCATTCATTGAAGCGCCAAACTACACAAACGAGTGGAATATCTGGCGTTTACCTGCGTCATGTGAAATTAAGAACAACAGATTCGAAGACCTAGGTTTATAGCTGGTTGTTGCGAAACATAAAATCACTGATGTGGCTGATGGCGTTTACATTTTTCGTTAATTATAAAGCTATTTTTACAGATTTTGCGCCAGAATTTTGCGTACACGTAGAACATGGTCCAATGCAACTAATGGCATCCATATCTCATTTTTGTTTTAAAATGGCGCTTAGCCGGTTGTTGCGGAACACCGTCCAATTGTGATTGTCTCTGAAAACGAAATAAAGACGAAAACTCCGCGAAGCGCGATCCCCGCTCGACGCCGTGCGTTGTAGTCTCCGGGTTGCGCATCGAGACCATCCACGTGGTGGGCCCCAGGAGGAAAAGGCTGTCGTAACACCACTTCCGGTAACTCATTCACGTTTCCACCTCGCTGCGACTAGGTATGGCAAAAAAACATCGTTGTTTTTAAAACATCGATATTTTCGAGGAGAAACATCAATATAATAACATAGAGAGCAACCATCATCCCGCATACGAACGTGTTTTAGTGGTGTCTGGCTATTCAAAGTTGTGAACTGTATCACGAGTAAATTGTGAACAAACACTTCAGTATTGTACTTGTACTCATAGAAACATTGAATTTCCCAAGAAAGCGTCCGAAGGCTTAAAAGAAATGGACGTTTCTGACAACAAGGGGTTCCTCGATATTCCACATACAACAGTGTAGCATATTTTGCAATAACAGGTATTTCGGAATGCATTTCTTGCGGCAGCAGAAAGTGCATCTTTCTGTATCACATATTACTTAAGAGAGAATAATTTGACGGGTAGTATTAAGGAAGTTCATGGATATTTTACTGTACCTACTGATAGTTTTATTTAGGAAAGATACATTCATTTTGAGGGGGAAAATATTGATACCTATCAATTTCATCTGAAATAAATCGTGCAGTCATTTATCGAGAAGTCTAAATCCGGCTATTATTTATTCAAGGTCGCTTTAAAAATATATGTGGTCATTGGCGACCACTAGTGATTTATACGAGAGATACATTTTTTAAAATTTAGAGTAAACAGTAGTAATAACGATAAACTAACATATGAAGTACAATAAATTGTGCAATTATTCATATCATATTATCTATACCAGCCAAATTAAAGTAAGTTAAAATTAATCTGGCTATTGTTAGTCTGAAAATTCAGGTAACTCCCACCAGCGTAGTACTGGCCTAGACTGGTCTCCCGCCATTTGCTGTAGTGTGGTGCGTGTGTGTAAGTGAGGAGTGAAGACTGAACAAGGAAGAGGAAGGAAAGATCGTGTGCGATCCGTGGCGCGTTTGTTAGGGTTCTTCACCGGCATTAGCCTGGCGTTCATCGGAGAAACCACGGAAAACTACCCATCAGAGCAGCCGATGCGCTAAAATTGTCCTCTAGAAAGCGGTTGAATTCGTCCTCGCTATCTAGCTAGTGTCGAAAAGCCTGCCACCGTCAGGACTCGAAACCTAGAACTGAGGCACTGCAGAAATATCAATTTGAAGCCCTGTGCCATCTCAGCCGGTCGATTCTTGATATTGTTTCACTCACCCGTGATGTTCCACTACACTCGTTCTCACTCCATTTATTGACTCTTATTCGCTTTCGCCAAGACATACCTTGGTTCCCCAATGTGCGTGTCGTGACCTTGTGAAAAAATCCTGCCATTCTCGAATTCTAAGTTTTGCATCATCATAAATCTTTATAAAACAAATGTTAATTTTTAGGCTAGCAGATAAGTTCAATGTTGCCTAATAACACGTTAAATTATAGGAATGAAGCGTGAGCGGTATCACAGACCGCCGATACCAATTAAAGGTTTTGAAAACCGATAACAATTAAAGGTTAAAGAATAGTGACAAACATTTATAATGTTTAATGCCAACTTGAGAAATCCAATTGATTGGTAGTGCCGGGGTACTGTTCCATGCATTAGTTGTAAAAGATTATATTCCTGTAGTATAATTTTCATTTGAATTTCTTGAGTCTTTCAATAAATGATGAAAAATGGATTCAGAAAAATTCATAACGTTTTCGTGATACAATATAGCGTGACTCGTTGAGAGTACTGTTTGAGGTACATAAGGGAAATGGGAACCGTTGCATAGGACTTATGCAATCCTATTCCACGTATGAGAATTTTCGGAGGAGAATACGTAATATTTCATATTTGTTTGGTCTAATATTTGTATAAGTGGTACGTGCCATGTACAACTTGGTTGAAATAATTTTCATATCTTTTCACAAAAGCTTAAAATTATGAATTGAAAAATGACAAAGCTGTAACTCAGCGTTTCTTTCGTTGTAATTATAATTTGAGAAAAGAACGCATTGTTTGCAAAAGATTTTATGTTGTTTGTATAGTAGCAGAAATAATTTGATTAGGTTTGAAACGAATAAAATGTTTTTAGTCACAAAATCGTAAAAAGGAGTATGAAATTCAATTAATATATTTATTGTGCCACTGGATCTAAAAAGGAACTGAAGGTATTTCTCCATTAACGTCCACATACCAAATTACAATTTTTCAAGTACCTTCCATGAATTTGTATTTGCACAAAGTGTCCATTTTTATCTTTAATAAGCATAGATAAATTGTTAGATTATTTTATTCCAGAAATCAAAAAGGGTGCCTTATTATTATAATAAAATTGTTACTAAGTGCCTTATTATTACATTAACATTGTTAGTAAGGTTTAGATATTTAGATAAATGAAATCAATATCGGAATTTCCAAAATTTTTTTATTAAAACACGACTTTTTAAACACATATTTATTGAAGTCATTTTTTCCAACATTAATATTTTGTGGGCGACGTTTCTACATTGTTGATGTTTGTATTCTAATTTAAATAGTACAAAACAAACAAAAAAACAGGTAGTGGTAATTTTCAAAAAATTCATTCAGATCAAAATGGCCAAGAATGAAAAATAAGTTAGTTTCCGTCGATAGAAGTAGTAAATGTTTTTTGTACTATTCAATCTCAAAATACATATTTTAATTCCTCTTACTCTTTTTTGACTGTTTGCAATTGTAATACATCCTACTTAGAAATTTGTTAACACAGCCAGTAAAAAATAACCCCATCCCAGGTGAATCTTATTGCTGGATGCTAAACCGATTTTAAAATGTCGAAAAATAATTCAGGTTTTTGCGTGATATATTAATAATATCTATATAACTAATTTCCAGTGCGCGCAGAAATTGTAAGAAAACCATGCAGCTTCTGTCCTTGTAAGATGTGTCTATGGTTTCGTCCCAGAAACTGGCGAAAACTTCAAAAACAATGAAAGTTTCGATTTTTACAGAAAAATGCAAATATTTTGATTTGCTATTCGGTTTATTCTCTTACTACGCGTACAGACTGAATTCTCATACTCAGTACATCACTGCTTAGGTGACAGCAAGTGTCCAAGGAAGAGGCCTCCCGCTATGTAATATTTACTATTCACACGTTGCATTGTGGAACATCAACTTTCTTATACTCTTGGTATGTAAAGAATATTTTTGTATTGTGCATCCGCTTATAATACACTATGTTAACACTAAGTGTTTGTGAAGACATTTTTGTCATAATATTTAGTTTGTTGCAGTTTTATACGTGCGTGTTTTATTTGCGGTTATAATGCAATGTACGTGCTACTTTTTGGCACTAGAACGTCTTGAAAAGAAATAATGTCTTATACATTTTTTATATTTGATTTTTTCCTAAGACCTTTTTATCCAGTCGATAGCTGGCTACCCTTTAGGTCCCGACGGGACGCATAATCGACCTTACAGTAGATCCCAACGCATTTGTGGGCTCCTCTGATCTGGGATCAGCAGAACGCGAGGCCTTCCGCAACAACACGTAATATTCAATTAACAAATATGCTTATTTATATACCATTGTCGTGGATCGGTCGTCGGGAGAGGGCCCCGCGGTTGAAGGGCAGCTTTCCTTCGAGCGCCCTCGGGGCTTCGGCGGCATCGCGACGCCAGCGGCGGCGGCGGCGCCCGCCACGGTAGCCGCTTTCTCCCAGCGGAAGTCTCGCGGGCGCCGTTTCCGGCGCGCGTGTCCGGATATCCTGCGCTACGCCCCCCTCCCTGCCCCCATCACCGCCCCCGCCGCCATTGAGGGGCCGTCCCGTCCGCCGCGCCGCGCCGCCACGGGGCGGTCCGCGCGCGCACCGTGAATGGAGCGCCGCGACCATTGAGGCGACGCGTAACCTTGGCCGGGGTCCCGGCAGCGGGCCCGGCGCACGACACGAGGGCCGTTGCCGTGATGGACCTTGGCTCATCTCACCGCGCGCATCCATGAGTAGAGACGGCGGAATATCACCCCATACCTCACATTTCACATCCAGCCAACTTCAGGCTCCGGAAAATTCCTCCTCACAGAACCAGAATTTAAAATGGGTACCCATACCAAGCAATCCTATTCAAATTGTCCGATCTGGATTGTTTTTAGAAGGGTCTGAAGATTTCCTCGGACAAAATAGTCTGTAATTCAATTTTAGGCAATTACTTTACACCACACACACACACACACACACACACACACACACACACACACACACACACACACACACACACACACACACACACACACACACACACACACACACACACACACACACACACACACACACACACACACACACACACACACACACACACACACACACACACACACACACACACACACACACACACACACACACACACACACACACACACACACACACACACACACACACACACACACACACACACACACACACACACACACACACACACACACACACACACACACACACACACACACACACACACACACACACACACACACACACACACACACACACACACACACACACACACACACACACACACACACACACACACACACACACACACACACACACACACACACACACACACACACACACACACACACACACACACACACACACACACACACACACACACACACACACACACACACACACACACACACACATATATATATATATATAGTCTTTTATATACTGATCTATAAATGCTCTGTAAAAATGTGTAATCATAAAAAAAGAGATGTCAAAAAAATCGATGTTTTTAAAACATTGGTATTTTCGAGCAGAAATATACATTTTATAACATCGATGTTTCGTTTTCCAAGTTTTCTTCAGATCGGTGTATTTGTTCAGAAACATCGGTGTTTGATTTTTTTTGTACGTGGTAATATTAAACTCCAATTTAAACCTTGAATACACATAACATTGATTTTAAAATTAAAATGATAGTCAAATTTGAGGCAAAATATACTTTAAAATAATCTCAATGTGTTATGTATCACATTAAAAGTAGGATATTTTACTTCGAAGTATTTCATCATCTTTAAATCGATATTTTAAACATTGTTGTTTTTGTCGATGATTTCATTGACATCGAAATCCTTTTGATTATGTATAAAATATCGATGTATCGATGCATGGATGTTTTATTAAAATTTGCCATCACTGCCCATGGGTGCCGCTTGCAATCCAACGCCGCTCGGATGGAATGGTCGCTCTGGACGTGAAGTGAATGTTGGGCCCGGATTTAGGCTCTCGAGATTTGTCCTCCCACGCAGGTAACAGTGAGCGCAAAGGGAGCGCCTTACGGGTCCAGCGTACCAAGGGTAATTACAGGAGCATTCGCTCCGGCCAGTGGGCAAGAAATATACTTGATATCCTACGTATTTATCGATGAATTTCTGGCGCCGGCCGGCATCGAACTCGTAGGCCATCTGTTCTGATGAGTTGTTTCTCAGATCACTTTCGACCAATGCTAGAGCAGCAGTACCACAGAATACGGGCCACAGATCGGACGCGATCCTTCATTTCCTGTCTCTCCCAGATTCCCAACCTTAGCTGAACAATGGGCTGATCACTCCCTTTCTCGTGTAGCCCATCCGTTTTATTCAGAAAATCCCTGACGATAATTGGTCACCCGGAAAAGCTGCACTCCGAGGCACTAAATTTCTCCAAGTAGGAAAAAAAGGAATAATAAAATGAAGTTTTGTGCATAAATTTTGGCTCTCCCCTCCCCTTTATTGAGTATTAGGAAAATGTGCATGGTTATATTACGTCCAGAAACCTGAGAAAAGTTTGAAATTAAAAGTTATCTTTCCTCACTGCTATTTATGAGTTGTAATTACTTACAGCATTTCTTCTGTAAATGAGTTGCGAATCACAATTTGTCAGCCTTGGCTCGCGTCCATCCAAATGTTAATCCGGAGTAAGGTTTGAAACCAGTTCAGTCAAATCTCCATTCAGTACTGTAATCTATCTGCTAATCGATTGACAAGCATAATAGTGTATTACGAATTTATTTAAAGAATATACTCAACTAGTATATTATGCAACTAGTATATGTTGTTAAGTTTTATTGCATAAGTGCATATTCTGAATACGAGCGGCATTAGGTGAATTTTCAAATTGGCAGGAATGCAATCAAGTAATATTACACACGAGTTGCAGTTCTTTTTTGGTTAAATACGTTACAAATGTATTAATTAAAGTTAACTTTGTTTAATTATGTTTGAAAACAACATTATGACGTTATGGGTATTTGACATCTGAAACAATGGTAGGCTGTTCGGATCTCCCCCCCCCTCGCGCGGATTCGCTTCCAGCGCCTGGTTGAATGTGCGATGGCGCATTTATCCGTGCCATAAATGGCAAATACGTCATAATCTGTGCCATAAGACATTTTATAAACGATTTCTTACAACGGGAAAGGTCACTGGGATTGCTGGCACACAAAACATACATTCCGTATGGGCTATTGTGGTCTTTGTTTCACACTTCATTCCTGACAGATATGTGAATATTTCTTAGAAATCGAAAGTACAATTGATGCGGAATGAAACATTAATTAATAATATTTTCATATAAATACCATTTTGGCTATTTGAATGATTATTGTTAGAGGACTCACTGCAATAATATATCCTCACTCTACAAATCGTAATGTCAATCCCTCTAAAATATACATGGATGAAAACAAAAGGTGTGTTGTTATGAAATTATCCAGAAAATTAAAGAAATTTGACTCACATTTCAAAATAATAAAATCGTTTCATTTCCATCCTTCTCGTGAACGAAAAATAAATACTTTCAAAGATAAAAAGTACAACGAAAATTGCAAAATAGCATTGATTTGGTGTGTGTGTGTGGGGGGGGGGTGTCTATTGAAAAAGTCTGTATTCCTCGCATGATGTCACTTTTGATTAACCTTTTGCAAATGATATCATGCATTAAAATAAACTCGCATATTTTAACTCAAATAAGGATACTACCTAAAAACACGTCTGTTAATTATATGAAAGTCCTAATTCCGAAATTATGCAAAACAACATGTTTTATTATACAACCAAAACGTTGTCGCCACTTATAATAAGCGTGGTGTAATAAACATTAAACAGCCATTAACATCAAATTGGTCATCTAAATGGTTTCAGACATGTGGCTGTCCGTTAATAGCTCGTGCTCTCATAACACGTATATCATTTCGTCATTTGATAGTTTGTTCACAGGTTGAAAGTCGTATCAGTTATCCGTGTTGCGTATCATTAGGTCAGTATTTCACATCTGTTCAAGAAGAGATTAAGCAGATCGCGTCTTATACTGCTGCGGAAATAACTGTTGATAAAAATTATCGAAGGCGGAAAAGTATGTACACTTTTAAGTGTGCAATTTCTTGTGATAGTCTTTTGGTTCAAAGGGAAACAGTTAAATCGTCTTGTACTAGAGTCAAGCATTGTATCAATCCAATCGAAAAACATGAGGACCATTGTTCAAGAGGCTGTCTCGTGATACTCCTATCTTCGTTCATAATATTTTCTTCACAATATAATTTTACACAATATAATTTTAGAGTATAATACTTTCTTTTATGTCGGTAACCAAGGATTTGATACAATTAAATTAATTAAAAATATATTTTAAAAATTAAGAGCTTTTCATATGATGGTTTTGAATTACTTTTAATATTTAAATAATAAATCAAAATTCACATCTAGATTCAGAATCCGAACGCAACGCAAGTGTAAACGTTCCAATTCTAAGCATCGCGCTTTACGTGGTTGTAATAGTCTCACAATGTCCGTGGTCATGAAATGAATATTGAATAGAGACAAGGATTCTAATTAGGTCTCTGAAATATTGAAAATGACATGAATTGGTTCAAAATGCATTATAAATTTGTAATTATAGCTTACGCGATCGTATACAATCGTCTCATAATAAATATTACAAACTTTTAAGGCATATAGAAGGATCGATAGGTAGCGTAGATCGTATATTAATGTATGGCGGGGAGACGAAATCGCTTTGACTGCGTTAGAACGTGACCCACGAAACACCATGATAAAATGTCAACCACGATAAATGATAAAATGTCCATGATAAAATGTCAACCAATCAGGGGTAGCTGTCTTGTGTGTAACTTCGTTTTATGAAATTTTCCACCTCATATTTATTAGCAAAAAGTTATTATCTTCGACCACCTATATGGCCTAGAAATTTGTAACATTTATTCTAAGGCATCCTGTGTATATGATGTATATGTGAATCCCAAATTCAATTGGAAGCGTGATGAAACACTTTAAAATAAAATATTTCGAGCTGTCCTTCAATTTCTTAATTTTTCAAATTTTGATATCTAACTCTTCAATAGCAGTTCGTAAGAATGTCTTTATGACATATAGAAGAATGGCCTGATAATCGAATGGTCAACAATTAAAAGAACTTGTTTCATGACGAAACATATTAGCTAGAAATAGCACTTGCGAATAATGAACGAGAAATTGTAGTTTTTGCACTAGTTTTTTAATTCGAATTTGCACTAACCAGATCTGAACGGGCAAGTCAGGCAATAGAGTGCTTTTATTTCAACTGAACTTAAAAATTATTCTCTACTATTCTCTGTAATTATTAAACCTATAAAAACTTGTAAATGGTTGATACATTATAGTCTAAACAAGAGAGAATGCGATTGTAACAAGAAAACTATATTTTAAAATTTCTCTATACTTCGCGTGCCATTTCATATGCTAGATCAAGACGTATGAATGTATTGAAGAAGACCGATTTGCTTGTCTGATGAGTAACGTTGGTACTTATTAGACCGTTTCACACCGAAATACTACGGCGGTGTTACTTACGGGACCCATGTCAACCAACCGAAATGTTGGTCGGTAAATGGATGGTAGTGCTCGATGAAATTGAGGATCGAGGGTGATCCACGGTGCGCTAGGAATGCGCACCAAACTACAACACATGGCTTCCATTTTTTATCCATTCGGACTCACTTTCCGGATGCAAGTGTAGTAGTAGTAATAAAGCGTAGATAGCATGTGATCTTTAGCGATCCCCCTAAGAGGACATTCGCAGCGGTTCCGTATGCCAGCCTCTTTCTCGACCCAGGCTTTTTTGAAAACCTACCTCCGACGCGGGTCTGAGGACATTTCGAGAAGTGACGCCTCACGGACGGGTCCCTGATACGCCTGGGGTGTGACTCTCACTTTCTCCTCCAGACGACAGTCTCAGTTAACTCTATCCGAGCTATCTGTTTGGGAGAAAGTGAGATCTCGTTAGGGCGGGATATTGTCGGAGGGCTTAAACTTAGCCGGGCATCCGCCAGGGTTCTTTTACATGCCACAAGAGTGACATGGCTACTGTGGATTTTCTGCCCTTCGAAAATCCGCGCACCTCGGCCTGGATCGAACCTACGCATTGGGGATTCAGAGGCCAGTAAGCTAACCTCTCACTCACCGAGATGCAACGTGTACTTGGGCACAAACGCCCAAAGCCACTGCCCTACCCGCCGGCCAAAAATGGAAAGAAGATGGTTGAAACGTGATACATGGCTATTGGGAGTGCCTCAACACATAAGGAAACATCAATGCCCCTGGAATTTGAACCCACTACCCTTCGATCCAAGGCTGCCAACGCGTGTTCGACGTATCAATCTCGGCTGTTGGTCTCTCTTATCACGGCCAGCAGGGTCGTCAGCGCTGGTGTTGGAGTCTTTGGATACAGAGAATAGCGCATTCCATTATTACGCCGATCCTGCCATTTTATATCCAGTTGTCAGGAAGTTTGGAGCTGTGTGGTATTCTGTATGTTGAGAACCATGCATCTATCCCAAAACAATATTAAGTTTCTGGAAAATCTTCATAATGTCACCAATTGTTATAATTTTCCTTCAGCAACTGGCAGGTTAAGATATTAAAAAATGGTGGTGGTTGCGCGACTCTCTGTATCTAAACTTCGGTTAATTTGTAGTGGCGCTTGACGAAAACCAGCTGTAGACGATGTCATCCAATCCACGAACTCGAACGTCACCACAGTGATGTCACTGTGGTGACATTGCAGTTCCGGATTTGATTACACCGTAACAGCTAATTTACGTCATGCGACACCACAAATAATTCGAAGTATAAGACTCTACCCTGCTGTGGTATCTGAGCGCGCTCTGACCCTTCGACCCGGAACCACTGGGCACTTCGTCCTCCTGCATTGTGGCCGTCGCCTGACTCCGAAGTAGGGCCTCGCGTGTGGCACTCGCCGCACCAGCCGGCGCGGCGTATCTCCTGAAAATCTCCCCCTGGAGGAGCCTGACCTTCTCTGGACGTCCGTTCCGGATGGATGTGCGGGTGTCGTGTTACCCGTTGACACGGTTCTCCGACTCGGGAGATTTCAACGTCCCGTATTTGGAGAAGCAAGACGAGGAAACTTCGCATGCATATCCTTGCGCATGCGGACTTGGTAATTTTACGGCCGAGTGGGCGAGACATGTTGATGACTTCCAGAGGAATTTGAAATTTTTGTTGGCGTTTCGCGCCGACTCGTTGAGGACGGGTAGGATTGATGGACGTCTAGCGGATTCAGGTTGCACATAATGTTTGTGGACGACGGCATGGTCCAGGTTACGGGAAGTGACGGGAGGCTGCAGGTCTTATGCTTGCGAGACTATGGACGTGCTGTGGGGTTGTGTCGAGTCAGGGGACGTGGTTTCAAAAGATGGTGCCCTGAAAATATAATCGGCTTTCAAAATAATTATGTTTAGTTCATAATGACGACTTAATTAAAGTATGTATGTGTGTATGTACTTGACGCGACAGCCCATGAACGGGCTCAGGCCTATCGGCGTCGTCCCTGCCTCGCGGCCATGGTTAAGGGGGTACGTGCGTTTAGCATGTAAACATCCACATGCCATATTCTGGTTTTCTCAACTTGAGAAGTGAATTTTATCATTGTCACACCGCAACATATACTGGGACATTGCAAAGAAAACGCACCCAACAGTCCTGCCTCGACCGGGAATCGAGGCAGCGTAGTGGAAAGCGAGCACGCTGACCAATAGCATGCTGTGAGGCTCCTTAATTAAAGTACCACTGCAAATTTATTTATAGACACTCGTTACACGTGCCAAATTCATTATTATTATTATTATTATTATTATTATTATTATTATTATTATTATTATTATTATTATTATTATTATTATTTTAGCCCCTTAAATACAAAGGGATCATTTAAGGACAGGACGAAGAGTTAGTTCTCTCATCATATATAATACACAAAATTCCCAACATCTCTTACATCATAATTATAAATTATAGTATTATAGTTTTCTTAATTCTAAAATATCATTCATCGGATTCATTAGTTTCTGATTTTCACCAAAATACGATTTTTAACTCTTCTTCTTCATGTATATTCTTTGACGACAGTAAATGATCTCAAAACTTATAATTGATGTAGTTATTAAGAATGTATTTCTGTACCTACAAATCTAAATTATGTAAATATCTTCAAATTATTTTAAAAATAAGGTTAGATACATGAGCTAGAGGTAGTAGCAAGAAAATCCTCATTCCGTTCTTCATTAGTTTAAATTAAACGAAACCTTTATAAATAAGGGTCGCTTATTAGCGCATAACTTTCCCTCCGTTATACTCAACATACCGGAAAAGAAATTCCACGATGGCGGCGATGCTGCTTTGCGAACCAGATGTCAGAGAGCGGTTCTCCTATCTGTGAGACATCCTTCCCATGGTAGGGTCTGATATGAGTGCTCACAGCTTCCTTGTTGCTTCAGCTTCATGTGACTTGAAGTTTTCTGCGGTTTTCACATAATAATTCCAAGCTGTAAGAATGGGGTGTGGTGCACTCCCCCATTGCCACATTACTTTCTACTCATGGGCACACACTTCCGATGTTTCTGAAGTCATACTGTATTGAAGTCTGTCAGAAGAGGAAGTCAGAGATGGCTTCATTATCTACTGCTATCTGGTAACGACAAACTGTTTTGAAGTATAATTCTAAACAATACGCTTTAAGTCAAAGTTATGATACTACAGTTTTTCAGAAACGTAAGTAGTTCTCCAAAGCATTGAACGGGACATCCTTACCTCCTCTTTTTGCCAACATTCCTGCTGAAAGTCACTGTCATCGGTAGATAAACCGTGGATTTTTGTAGGAATATTAAAAATGAATTTAAGAATAATTTGTGTTTGACCCGTTCGAATTAAGTTCTGGTCATCAATGATATAATTAATTTACAATGCCGAAGTTGCCACCAATTATATTTCCTTCATCAGAGCTACAAAAATCAATAAAAAAAATTATTTACATTACAATATAGAACCAGATTGTTTTCGTTGCGTCACGAATATGGGCTCAGCCACCTCCTAAGACTCACCTCTTGATGGTTTTTGGTTGTGCTAAAAATGCAATCTGAAGCCACATAGTGAGTTTTTGAGCTCGAAAGGGATAGAATGATATGCGAACCTCAAAGACATATTTTTGTGAAGGCAAGAAAACGTTGGGGTGTGTCACAATCGGTAGAGAGCTATTTTCATTTGCAAAACTGAAAATCGTTAAAATGCTGATCTTTAGCTAAAGCAACAATCAAGGTGAATTTAACTAGCAGATAGCGTATATCAAGCATACCAAGCATCAAGCAAAACATACAGTCAAGTTTTGGAGTACTTTTTACGATTAATAGGGCTACGAACAAAAAATATTAAGAGTCATGAGTAAGACTAGAAGGAAATTTATACAAGTTTTAAGCATAAAAGGCATTTAGAAATAGAAATATACGGTACTTAAAATGGCATTTACGATGAACCTGGCAAAAAAAACGAGAAAATAGAACTTTGAGTGAATGTTTCATTTTCCATGACATCTGCACCAATACCAAAAGCCTTCAAAGGTGGAGTAATATAAGCATTTTCGTAAAAGTCCGATGTGTACTTGTGGTCAGTGCCGGCGCTAGACATGGGCAGACCCGGGCCTCACAAGTCAAGGAGACTGATGGGAAAAAATAGTAAAAAATTGAAAAATAAATTATAATTGGAGAAAATCGTTATCATAATTGTATAAGTCGTGGTACAGTAGTCTGATATTTCATTAAATTTACAATTAATATTTTACCTTAAATAGTTAATTATAGACATTATTTATAAGGTCTTTGAAATTAATCAAATGACGCTAACATTAAAACACATGATCGCGACTGTATCGAGCAATGCGGGCGATCATGCGACTCCTGGCGACACACCGGAGAACGACGCGAAATACCGTGAGATATTCCATTTTATTGACACCCCCCGTGCGCCAAGAAAGAAAAACCAAAGTATACGCAATTTTGGGCCTGGGACATTGTTGAAACGAAGATCCTCCCTCCTCCCACGCGAAAAAAAATACTAAAGATGTGAAAGTTGTATTAAGAAATTCTGACTTATTTTATTATGTTTTATCTCAACAAATAACAAAAAATACAACGTTTAAGCCAGAAAAAGTGCAAAATCACGTGTTCAGAAAGAAAGAAAAACCGAAGTATAGCTCCGGACATGCTCGTGGTCTAGCAGCGGTTCTGCAGCGGCGCTCGTGGCGCGTCTTTGGAGCGGCGCGGCGCTGCGCGGCCTAATTCCCATGCGCCCGCCCATGCGCCTCTCAGGCAGAAGGCAGCGGGCGCGGGCGCATAATGGGCCTTTGTCAGGAGGTCCACGATTCAAATCCCTAACGAGGCCTCCGTCACGGGTCCAGCGCCTTCGCCCGCGCTTCTCATGCGACCTCACGCGCGACAACTTCTCTGGTTTCCGAGATGGCCGCTCCGCCCCGTACGTGCTTGGGCGACCGAGAGTATGCATTATGTGCTGCGCCGTATCGGCACTTCTCAGAACCCTACGACCCCCGGAGGGGGAAGCGTCGAGCTGCGGGCGTAGTAAGAAGTACGGGCGATGCGTTTCAGTTGGCTAATGAAGAGTTTCCTCCTCTTTACGACCAACACGTCGTCGCGAAGGACAAAAGTTGCGAACTGCCCTGGATACGTTGATTTAAAGATTTTCTAAACAGTTTTAAAGTGTCATTTTCAGAAATTTGACTTTCTCTACCCAAATTATAATAATTTCTCGGAGTAAAAGAGCATGAAATATTGAATTGGGTCCATATTGAAAGCATGCTTGTTATAATTTTTATCAAACATTCGCCAGTTTGTCGGAAGGATATTGCAAAGGAAGTCCACAAAATATTGGAAATTGAGACCTTACGAAAAGAAAATACTGGTCTTGGATGTCTTGAGATCGAACATTTATGTTGGTATTATTTACTCAATTACTCAGAATTGAAAATGCCTCCCCTCTCAAAACACAACACTGATTTGTTCTGGATGAAATGTTCAGGAGGTGAAATATACAGTGAGCACTCCACAATATTTTTCATTATTAATTGAAGTTTACGATATTCACTTAATTTCAACAAAAGTAATTTATCGGTAATTTCGAAGCTCTGGCCATATAAACATTATCAAGTGAGATATTATTCTGTAATTAAATTTCATGAGTTAAATCGAAACGAAAAGAATGGAAAACTGCCACTCTTTCTCGTAGAGTTACACTTCTTGCTTGTTGCAAAATGTCCCTTTCCAATACCAATGGGTCGTAGGTTGTTCGCAAAACAGGTGGTTTGGTTGTTCCACGTTGACGCAACTATTGGATCGACTCCAATAGATCAGAGTTAGCTAACATGTTATCCGCAACGTTACCCCCTGTGGTGCACATTACAGGACCGTCAATGGATAATAGATCTGGTTAACTCAGTCAGGGGTGACTCATAAAATTTGAGGGGAATGTCAACAAAAGTTCAAGTGTGAACCTCCCTAGAATTTGGGTTAAGCCACATCCATGTATTTTTACTGATTTATTGAGTTAAACGTTATATGCGGCAGAATAAAAAATGACAA
This sequence comes from Acheta domesticus, assembly GCA_031308135.1. NCBI lineage: Eukaryota > Metazoa > Arthropoda > Insecta > Orthoptera > Gryllidae > Acheta > Acheta domesticus. The sequence goes on along the minus strand of JAHLJT010000631.1, from coordinate 118,141,359 downwards.
GTTAAGTCGCAGCTCGTCGTGTATTCAATAACAGTGTACAACAAACTTAGAAAATACCACAGAGGAAAAGTGGCGTTTAAAGCTGTAGTGGTAGCAAGCATTGTGCTGATTGGTCCTCTTCTTTAGATATGAAATGCAGGCTTGCGGGCAATTCCTATATCCACCCATTTCGGAAGCACATTGAATTAGAGCCAACTTATTGAAACATCAGGCAATGCTATGTTAAATACAGATATGTACAGAGATAATTTAGAATTGATAATATTGATTGAGCTTGAAACAGATTGTATCAGTACTTGATAATTTTGGTGGAGGGTCGTCTTCCTCCCGTCCCCTACTAACGAAGCCCGTCAACTCAACTAAAGAACAGCAAAGAAATATTAAGCAGAGTGTTAATGTTGAGTCAATCTTCAGTTCTCAAACAGTAGCTTTATACGCATTGTAAGTAACACATAGAAAACATTTTCTGGTGAGTGACTTACAGCATGTTTAAATCGCGCATGGGCGTAATTTTTTAAACCTCTCTCGAAGGGTCCTTGGAACGAAAAGGGGAAAGAAGCGCTGGCGGAGGGTGTGCGAGCGGAGGGGACGCGCGTCGCAGGAAGTCCCCGCTGCGGCGGCGGCGGCGGCGGCGGCGTGCAGCGCGGGGTCGTGAGGTGCATCCCAGAGGGTCTTCTGCTGCGCGGAGGAAGACACGTCTGCCGCCGCCGCCGCCGCCGCCGCCGCCGCGACGCGCGTGTCCTTGGCGAGGGGCCGCGCCGCCGCCGCCGCCGCCGCCGCCCCCACCGGAAGCGCATCGCGCAGTCGCGCTCTCCCGTGCGTTACGCAACTCAACAGCCTGATTACCCGCTGACCAAAGGGAGCGGGCGACCCCTGCTGCACTGGGCGTACTGCTCACTCCCCATCTCTGGGGAGCAGGGGTTCAAATCCCGGTCGACCCATGTCTAAATGGTGCTCTCTCAGTCTGAATCAGTGAAAAACTACTGATTGACAGTGACTATTCACTGATGGTGTCAGTTATAACCCTGCCACTGACAATCAGTGAATTGAACTGAAAAAATCAGTGAAAATTAGGTCCACTGTTTGAATCAGTGAAGACGACTGAACGATCAGTGAGCGATGGTGGCGCGGCACTTTTACCACTGAGACCAGTGCAATGCTGGCGGTCATTATGAAAAGGTCCGCATATTCTCTTATTGTCAGCGAAACTACCCATTTCGACTGAAGGTATAAGTGACTTCGGCGCTCACTGATTGAATCAGAGACAATTTCACTGGTTCAGATTCAGAGAGTGCGGTTCGAGTGCCGACGGTCGTGGCAATATTTTCGACTTAGCCAGACAGCTACTAAGACGAGTTCTGTGGCTGTCGGAAGGAGAATTCTAACGACTGCTCTGATCGGTAGTTTTTCCTAGTTTCTCCGATCAATACCAGGCGAATGCCGGAGCAATACCCTAACAAACGGGTCGCGCACGATGTTCCTTCAAATTCCTTGTCGTTTCCTCACCCCTTACACACACATACATGCACTACATTACCACACATGGCGGTCGGGAGCATAGAATTTGTCCCGTCTAGGGTGGTACCCCTCTGATGGGAGATACCTGGTTGGGGAAAACCTCAACCTGCCGACGGTAAGTCGGCGCCGGATCTCGCCTTCAACGGGACAATCACTGCCACCTCCGGAGAAAAAACATGCACTACACGTACGGCACCAATGACCTTAGCAATATACGTGCCCGGAATCACCAGTCAATCCTATTGGTGGTGGACCAAGCGCGTTCCCAGCTGGTTTTCTTGATGTTCTCTCGATTCTCTCTTCCACTTATTCCACCGTCGATCCGTTAATATTCGAATGATTTCGTAGTAATCATCACCCGTCCACTGAAAGCTTTCATCTCAGTTGCGATAGGAAAGCTAGAGACTGAAGATAATAAAAGGGAAAATGTTTCGCTGATTACACCCGTGGAGAGACGCGCAGGAATCTTCTGATACCTGGCATTATGTTTTACGATATTTAATATTTACCTCGGTATTTACTATGTGTAATACATAACCATCAGAAGGAAGGCAGAAACATGGCGTATTACCTTGATTATGGATACTTCCATTAATATTGAGGAAATGATACCCAACAGTCGTAAACTTTTCAATCTAGATACATTAAATTGATCATACATCTTACCTCTTGCACTGTTGGAGCCCCTTTCCACTCTCCAAAGGCCCTTTTACTCGCCTAATAACATACGAGATCCAATTAATTTCCAGGACTTATTTTCTACGTTCACTATAGTCGAGGTTCAGGTTCACTAAAACCGAATCTTCTTATGCTAATTTGTAATGTAAGTGAAACGGGAGCAGTTTCGTAAGTTCACTACAACTGAGGGTTCACTATATCTGAGTTCACTCTAACCGGAGTCGACTGAAGTTGTAGGATTTATGCAGTAGGCTTATGGCATGTGTTTTGCTTTAATTACTAAATACTCCCCATGGAAATGGAAGGACACCAATATCAGGTCACAGGGAGGGGGGAAATTACTGAATAGTGCTGGAAATATGTTGGTTTTCGAACTCAAAACCCAAGGACATCCGCGATATTCAACAGGACCGTAATTTTACCCCCATGAGATTCCATCACGCTATTCATTGGGGTGTTTCTCGACTTGAAACCCCATTGGCCACGATCATCTGTCTGTGTTTTCCACAAAGTATGTTCATTTCCTACAAATGCTTTACTCGTAGAGTAATGGCAGCTCATTCGCCTTCCACCGCAACACCATTATGGCAATCCGTCACTCATTAGATCATATCTAATGAGCCTTAAGGATCTTAGGAGTTGAAAACTTTTCAACTCCAATAAATAAGATACAGAGATAAGTAAATATGTAGATAAATGAATAGTATAATAGATAAATGGATAGATAGATAAATAGCCATTGCCCAGCTGAATGTTCGTTTTCTCTTTAATCGAAAAAAGCGTACGAACTTACGATTGTGCGCATGTCATTTGTAGTGCTATTTTTATAACTCTGTCCCTCGAACCCCTATGGCCACGATGGAATATCACACGGCATTTCGCGTCTTTCTCGGCCTTGCCACTAGATGTTGCACTGCTTGATACGGTCGCGATCATACAATATCTAGCGGCACGACTGAGAAAGACGCGAAATACCGTGACATATTCCATCGTGAAGAGAGGCAAAGTTATAAAAATCGCACTATACATCACTCATCATGAGGCTGTTAAGTACGCTGCGGAGGAAGTGACTCCTTGCCTCGTGTCGCCCTCTCTGGGGAGGGGGGGCGCAGCGCTTATCTGCCCCGAGTGGACGCACGTGCCCGAAGGAAAGGGCGGATGGGCGTTGTCCGTCAGAGCCTCGTCACTACTCGTCAGGTGTACGCGCACTGCTCCCACCCGATTAGCTTCGCATATCTGAACGAGTGCTCAAGATCACCCAGCCGGAGGCACTTGCAAATCTTCACCCGATGATGAAATAACGATTTTTTAAAAACCTTTATACCAGGAGTATTGCTGGTTTTAACCTGCTTAGGGTTGAGAGGATGTTAGGAATCCTTTCCTTTTGGCCTTCTCCGGTTACCACGTACTTCCATGGCCCTCTGTACAGTGTGACATGTATGTAGACGGTCTTATGACTTTGGAAGTGGGGTGAAGAAGCGTTATACTTCAGCCGGATAATTTTTACTTAATATTTACTGTTAATAAAGCCACTAATGAATTTCAGACATAAAATAAAGAGGAAATAGAAATTTGAGGGTCACGAGCGGTGTGTAAACCACTCTTCATTCGAAAGTTTAGCCTGGCATCAACTAACTTCTGCTAGAATCCATAATTCAGACAGTTCAATATCATTGCGATCAATTTATATTTCAATTAAAAAATGATACTGTGTATGATTCTGAAATTGTGAAAAACAATCCTTCTTTATTTAATGTTTTTAAATTTTATTTAACTTTATTTTTTTGTTATTTAAGGTCGCGTCAACTGCTATGTCATTAGCAACCACTATTGGATGTAACGTATGCTATGTCTGAGATCACTGCAGCACTACTGCTTTAGCGATCTCAGCCACGGAGCCGACCTTCTTTATTTGTTCTTCCCCAACAGGGACTTTTATTCGGTTATGTTTGCGTTGGAATTCTCTGTTGTGATAAGTGCAAAGAGGTAAGGTAAGGATTACTTTGCCCAGACCACAGAGATATGAAATTGCTTTAGAATTTCTGTATTGCCCATGTCACATTAAGATAGGCAACAGAAACATCTTAAATAAAGTAATAGTTTGTATTCCCACACTCCACTTACGCATCATTGATATTTCTAAGCAACTGAGAAGGTAGTAATCTCGGAAGCTTGTGTTTAATAGAATGATTGTACAAGAATCTATTACTTGTGAGATTTTTTTTATTTTCATTTGAATTCTTACGTAAAGGATTTTACTTCTTCGAACAAGGAAGATTTCGTTTCTCGGCACTCTTTTTTCCAACATGAATTATTCAAAATTATTCCGATTTACTTCTCTGTCACGTCCATAGTTATAACCTCCCGGAGTCAAAAGTGGCATTTCCTCGATAACAACAGATTGTAACATAAAACTATTTCTGTACTACGCGTTGCATACAATGAGCCATTAACATGTTCACCGGAAGAATGAATGAAGCTAAACCAGTTTCTTGTCTGAGAATGAATCATCGCGTCCTACGTCGCATATTCGCCTCGCGCCGCTTTCCCGCTCGCGCGGAGAGGAGTACATGGGCGAAGAGAGGGGAAGAGCAGAGTCGAAAGCAGTAGAGCGGCGCAGAACGCATTAGACTGGTGTAGAACGAAACAGTGTGGTGGAGAACGCAGTGCAACGGTGTAGAACGGAGTAGAGCTGAGTAGAACGGAGTAGAGCGGAGAAGAACGGAGTAGAGCGGAGTAGAGCGGAGTAGAACGGAGTAGAGCGGAGTAGAGCGGAGTAGAACGGAGTAGAGCGGAGTAGAGCGGAGTAGAGCGGAGTAGAGCGGAGTAGAACGGAGTAGAGCGGAGTAGAACGGAGTAGAACGGAGTAGAGCGGAGTAGAGCGGAGTAGAACGGAGTAGAGCGGAGTAGAACGGAGTGGAGCGGAGTAGAACGGAGTAGAACGGAGTAGAGCGGAGTAGAACGGAGTAGAGCGGAGTAGAACGGAGTAGAGCGGAGTAGAGCGGAGTAGAACGGAGTAGAGCGGAGTAGAACGGAGTAGAGCGGAGTAGAATTGAGTAGAGCAGAGTAGAACAGAGTAGAGGGGTGTAGTACGGAGTGCTGGGGTGTAGTACGGAGTGCAGGGGTGTAGTGCGGAGTGCAGGGGTGTAGTGCGGAGTGCAGGGGTGTAGTGCGGAGTGCAGGGGTGTAGTGCGGAGTGCAGGGGTGTAGTGCGGAGTGCAGGGGTGTAGTGCGGGGTGCAGGGGTGTAGTTGGGTCACAATAACTGAAAGCAAATCTGAATTACACTATATGCATATTTTATTTTCGTTCATTGATATATACATCCATTGTTGTTTTCTCGATTCTTGTAGGCTACCTTTTTGACTATAATGTATTCCCATCTTTAGCTGGGCCCAACTTATAAATGTAGTCTACTTGTGTAAGTTATTAATTTCCTACGTATGCATAAGTTGCATGAAAACTGTTGGGCCTTCGACAATGTGATCGGTGTCTACGATTTCGTTAGATATCCGTACTTAGGACGTGTGAAAATACAAAACAATGAAACAGTTTCGATTTCACTGAAAAATGCGTAATTATGGTATTCTATTACCTATTCTTATACTAAGAGTACCGATTGAATTCTCATACTCATTGCGTCACTGCTTACGACGCTCAGTGCGTCACCTGTGTCAGTGCTGCCACAGGTGACTTCATACGACAGGCATACTCCAAGGAAGAAGCAGCCGCTATTAATTGCCTTTCAAGTGTTGCGTATTGGAACAGAATTTTTTTTATGTACTTTGTATGTAAAGGACTATTGTACTTGCAGTATTCGAGTATTCGTGAAGTCTGTTTTGTAAAAATATGTAATTTGTTACAGTGTTAAGAAGAGTATTTTATTTGATGTTCTTGAGTACTACTTTCACTTTCTCGCTACGGAATAGAGAGAAAGTTGGGAAATGCTGCGCGGAATAATGTCATAAACAGTTTTCGGCAGAAAAGGTAACGGGGTTACAGGGCCCGGGTAACGAAATAGTGGATAAATCCAGTTGCTAAATTTGGGGAGGAAATTCTTTAACACGTGGTGTAGCCAGAACCCATGTTTTGTGGATCCTTGATATCGAAAAATCGAATGACGGCAAAACGTCTGTCGTCTTTCTGTCTGTCCGTCAGTGAACAACGCTAGCGGCCAAATCGTTTATCCTATTTTCTTCAAAATTGATATTCCCCAATCGATCTGGCTGACATCGCGATTCCTTGAATTTGAAACCGATATTATAATTTTTGGTGCCACTTTACATTACGTCCCTAGGATATTTTCCAAATTGTCAAAAAAAATCTCCATCGTTTTTATTAAATTTTGTTGTCGGATAGTGTGAAGGACGTTTATGAGAATGGTGCAGGTTTGACGTTCGTTGAAAATCCTGATTTTTGGAAAATTGCAAAAGTTCAAAATGTTTTCGGAGTCTTCCTACAACTGCAATTAGGAATGAAGAGTTTTTTTTCCTCAATGAAATCTGTTGCTTACAAATGTTTTGAAATAAGGTCAGTTAAATTTTTTCGGAAATTTGAGTACTTTTCGGGTAATTTGGCGTGGAAATACGGGTGAGAGAGTACCTACTGTTTTAGCATCATTAGTTTTAGCATATGTGTGGTTTCGTTCTGCAGCAATTTTGCTGCTACAGGCCACCATTCTTGTATGAAATCCGTATGATGCCTGGAGGTTTGAATCGGTTCACAAGCAAAAGCATTTTTTTTCAAAAGTTAATGTTACGTACTGATTAACGGCAACGTCAAACGTTCAACTTGACCAAAAACGACATCAACGTGTGTTTGCGTGACCTCTCGAATTATTTCGGAAAGCGATTTTCTCTCGAGTCATTTATTCACATTTTCTCAGATTTCCGCGTATCGTCTCTCTGGATGAGCACCATATCTCTCCCTTGATTATCCGTCTGGAATATCTCTTCTTCTCCCCCGAAAACACGTAACTACCTGCTTTTGTGAACAATTGAAATATTTTTTCCGTTGGGCTTCTGAATTGTAACATGACGGAGTCCAGCATTTACGTTTCCTATGTTTATAACCGTTGGTTGTCATTTAATCACAAGGCACTTGGGACACTTCGTGTCTTGGGATACTCCTCATATAATGAAACTGTAAGGCCATCTTATTCCTTCCCTTAATTTCCTTCAAAAAATATATAAATCCTTTTTTGTAAACAACTCCTCACGTTCAGTCGCAACAATTGAATTTGACTTCAAATTGGAAATGCTTGTATCATAGCAAATTGAAAATCTTATTTCAATGTAAGAACTATGTTTTACATTCAATATAGTCGTATTTTCAAATTAATGAGCTATCAATGAGTCATAATTTCGACCCAAGGTAACTCGATGATTTCACACGAATACAACAAAAGTATTTTGAAAGTTAGTCCACAGGATGTACGAATTTGGTGCTGGTAATATTGCAGGCGTTGCAATAAAGCATGTAGAGACAGGAAATTTGGGAACGTGCTTTTAATCTGAATGAGCGTTCAAGTCTATGAAGTTTCCCACACTGCTTCTATCGTATGTTGTCATCTCCAGCACACACCCAATGCCTTACCATCTGCAGCACACCTCGTGGCTTGCATCAAAATTGAGGTAATTGCGTATGGAGCACCACACCCTCGACGACATTAAAGAAGACATCGTACAAGGACCGACAAACCGGCGAATGAAACACCACAATTCCTTTTTGGACATGTTTATTGTTATCACCCTGTCTTCTCTTCTTGTCTTGCTTCCTTCCTTGTTCAAACAGCTTCGAAATCTAGGTTGTTTTTTATCTGATCTCGAAAATGTTCAAATATTGTAAATATTAGGTATAATTATTTTAAACAATACCAACTACTAGCCTATACCTGTGACTATTTTCAGAAAATCTCTTTACGTATGAAAGTAAATAAGACTTTTAGTAAAAAAAATTCTTCTTCAAAATTTTTTGTACTTGAGAGTAATTTTTACTTTCTCGAATATTACATGCCTGGAATAGATAGTTAGGTAATACTGCAGCGAAAAGGATGATTTTTCAGTAGAAAACATCATTTGTAGTTTCTGAAAATGAAAAATTAGATAATTCTTGATCCTTTGTGTAGTAAAGTACTTCATCTAACACATTGTGTATTCAGAATCCGTGTATTGAGAGCCCTTGATACAAAAATTGATTTTCAGCAGAACGTCCGTCCGTCTATTCATTTGTCTGACCGTCCGTCTGTGAACAACGGTAATGTCTCAGAAGTTTCACCAAACGTGTATCCCAATTCATTTGAATGAAGTCTCATGTAATTTGGAATGGATATTTTAAATTTTAATTAATATTTTTTAATAAAATATTTATTAAAAATGGATACTTTACGAAGATTAAGCCTTAAGAACATTTTCAAAGTTTTATCAAAAACAACTCCAATTTGTTGATTAAATTTTATTAATGAATAGAACAAAGTGTGTTTTCTCTGAATTCTCCGAATTTTCGAAAATTGAAATTGTTAAAAGTTGTTTTCGGTGGCTTTTTACATCAACATTGAAGATAGAGATCTTTTCATGTTTGTGTTTAGTATTTTTAATCAATCACAATTAATGTTTTTAATCAATGTTATGTCCTTTTAAAACATTAGTATTTTTTGCGTAACTTTGAGTGAAATATGTACAATTGTTTTGAAAATGTATTTGTATATGTTTATTTTGTAAATGTACAATAGTTTTGAAACGTTTACGATACTTGCTCGTTCCTCGCTCATATCGTAATATCACATTCATGTTCGCTCGTTCCTCGCTCATATCATTACATCATCGTTTCATAATGTACTAATTTATAAAATATTTTACTCATATTTTCAATGTGCGTAATACTCATATTACTCATATTACTCATATACTCATAATACTCATATTTTCATGGTGCGAAATCATTTTTCTTGACGTTAACTTAAGCCTTAAGTTCCCAACGTCTCGTTTCTGTTAATATTTCCATATATTTCTCATTTATACCCATGATGTTTTATCGATATTATTTTAATATGATATACAAAATATCCTCAAGGTATTTTGATCCGTCTCAATATTCTTTATATATTATTGCATTTTGTGAGTACAAGTGTATGAGATGTGTTCAACATGTCAAAATGGCGCATTTTCAGAATCGCTCTCTCACTTTCTCAAGATTGACTCCAAAGTTTTCAATGAAACTTTGTATAGTGAACCATGTTTTACTCTTCTATAATATTCTTGAAAACAAACTTTTATTCTAGTTTTAGCTCGGTTTACTTCCGCTTCGAACAATGGCATACCAAACGTTATTTTTTGCATTGGGAACTTGGATAAAACAGTCCGATATGCTAACCATTAAACCTCTATATCTGCAGCTCCGTTCTCCCAAAAGTTCCATCTCCTCCGCCGTCCTCCCACCCATCGTCTCCTCCGTCGCCCCACAACCACCCTCCCTCCACCTCCGCCAATTTCACCACCTCCTACGTCCCTATCAACTGCCATCTCTTCTACCGCCTCCACCTCCACTCACCACCCGTATCTCCACAGTACCCACCACCTCTCCCTAATGTTCCCATCTCTCCCACAAACTACCGTCTTCCCCGCCTGCTCCAGTTCCCCCACAAACTCCCCATCTCACCCGCTCCCCCGCCTCTGCCATCACCATTCTCACTACCTTCGCTGCCTCCACCATCCCCTCATCGGCCCCGTCTCTGTCGCCCCCGCTGATCCCGCCCCCGCGTCTCAGCCGCTATCGGCGCGGCATCTCCCGGCGCGGCATCTCCCGGCACGGCAGGACGCACGTTCAGCCGCCACGCGCGTGATCAAAGCGCGGCGGCAGCCGTGACGGCGGCGGCGGCGGCGGAGGTGGCTACGCGCTGAGTAGTTGGGCGCGTCGTCAGTCGAATCCCCTAGTTCGCTCCGCGCGCGCGTTTTTTTCGAAAGGCGGGTGGGAGGCGACCGAGGTAACGGCGGTGGCACCAAGCTGCTGCCGCCAACCACTCCGCCCTTGCAACCGCCCCACGCCACTCATGCTCTTAGCGAACGGCTTCAAACCGGGAGTTCGAAGCTCGTGCAATCGCTGTGCGATTGGTTTGCTTGGCATCGATGGGCAATCTCATTCGTCTATATTCATATCTGGAGGCTGATATCCGCACTGCCATTGTCAGATTCGTCAATGTTTTCCAAGTTTTAAAGGTTTCTTAGATATTTATCACTATCATTTATTAGCTGACCTGCAAGACGTTACCCGAATTTTACCCGATGATGCAGATTTCAACAATGGGTAAGCTATCATAGTTGGGCTTCGTATAATCCGAAGCAATTTTGTAATTTTTTTACCACGAAAAATAATATTTTGGGGTAACATTTTGAGGTAACGTTTTGAATCGAAACTCGTTCGAGAATCGATATGTTTCGTTCTAGATCGTTCAAATGTATTAGTGCAAAATTGGGAGCAATCACTCCAGTGTTACTATTTTTACTTTCACGTATACATACGTATATACTGAGAAGGTTCTAATTTTTTTCTTAAGTGAATCAAAATTTCTTATAAAAAATAGAAATATCCACTTATTTATTAGGGCCGAACGGCACACACTGCAGATCTGAATAGTGGTAACTTACCGTTCAATTAAATTTACAAAACAATTTCAAGTTCCAAAATAGAACAAGAATATTTATTAACGATAACAAAAACAATAATAATATGAAAAATAAAGTAAAAAAACAAAAAATAACTTCGTATAATTTATAGCTGAAAAATAAAATAAAAACCCAAACTCAACAGTTCTTTATCACAGTTCATTCATGCTTCCTAAAACACCCTGTTCACAGTCATAAACTGTCTCACATCTATAATCTGAATCTTCCAATTTTCCAATGTGTCTACTCAGTATTTCCAATGTCAACATTGAGTTTCTCATATTTAAAGACATTCTCTACTTTATATTTCGTACGTCCGTCCAAATCATCATACTATAAACCACTTCTTTTCAACATAACATCTAACGTCTCTACTTCGTCTCTACTCTACTACCACCTCTCGCCTGTACTTCAAGACGTCCAACTTTCATCTGAAATGTTTATTTTCAAATCTTTTAGTAGCCTGTCCATTATTATCGCGCAAAGTATTGTAGAGACACCGAGAGTCCCTAGATCTGCTCCTTAGGTAGCTAGTTGTAACCTGTAGTAGATTTTATTTTCAGCTGATTCGTAACATCGTAAGTTGTGATGTAGTGGAATAATAGTAATAATAATAATAATAATAATAATAATAATAAAAAAAATAATAATAATAGTAATAATGTTCTTTGTGCTTAATATGCCATTCTCAACAATCTGTTTTCACGCTACCTCTGAAGCCAAATCAAAAAAGAAAAAAAGAAGTAGGTACCTGTGAAAACGGGAAGCTGATGAATTTCATTGATATCAATATGTATCTAACCCTTGCGTTCACATAATTTGATTGCTTTTGTCTCCCAATATTTCCCGCTCCTTCTCTCTCCATTTCTGTGTATTTCGTTTTATCCAATATTAAACTTGTTGAAACAACGAACTACATTTAATTCGCGGAATGACTTCTCTGTAATCATATTCTGAATGTCTGCCTTTTCAATCTTTATCTCCATTGCCTCCTCATGTCTTTCTTAATATATTTTCCCTTCTCACATCTCTCATAATTTTCACATTTTCCCCCAAACTTCCTTCACTTTTTTTTTTGTTTAAAATTACCATTCGTTATTTTTTAATAATATTTTCTATAACATCTGTATTTTAAACATACAAGTTATTTTGTTAGGTTTTGGCTCTGCCTTAACAATAAACGGATGGTTCCACATGAACACTTAACTAAATCATCTTTTTAATTATTCTCTTCGCACATTAATTTGTTTCCACAACACATTTGATATACCTTTGCTTATCTCTTCCCTCACTATGACACTAAACTACAACATGCCAAGCCTTCATGGTAACTAAAGTTTCCTCATCGTTCAGGTCACTCGTGTAGTTTTCCCTCTCGCCCTTTTGCTCCGGGCTGCGACGCGTCGCCCATCGGGTCCTCCCATCGGAGCTTTGGCGTCGACGGCCGCGAGCTGGCGCGGCACAGGCGCGGGCGGAGGCGCGGGCGGCGGCGGGGGCGGAGGCTGGCGAAGGGACGAGAGGGGAGGGGCGCCTGGCAGCCGCTCCCGAACCTGCGCCTGCCGCCGCCGCCACCGCCCGAGGAGGGGAGGCCTTAAAATAGACCGGAAGTGACTGCGAAATGGAGGAAGTACGTAGCTTACGTATCAATATGCGCGCCTATTTTTACACTTCCTGTGTGTGTGACAGATGGAGACCGCCGCCGCGTCGTCCGCCCCCGCGGCTACGCCGCCCTCGCCGCCCTCGCCGCCCTCGCCGCCCTCGCCGCCCTCGCCGCCCTCGCCGCCCTCGCCGCCCTCGCCGCCCTCGCCGCCCTCGCCGCCCTCGCCGCCCTCGCCGCCCTCGCCGCCCTCGCCGCCCTCGCCGCCCTCGCCGCCCTCGCCGCCCTCGCCGCCCTCGCCGCCCTCGCCGCCCTCGCCGCCCTCGCCGCCCTCGCCGCCCTCGCCGCCCTCGCCGCCCTCGCCGCCCTCGCCGCCCTCGCCGCCCTCGCCGCCCTCGCCGCCCTCGCCGCCCTCGCCGCCCTCGCCGCCCTCGCCGCCCTCGCCGCCCTCGCCGCCCTCGCCGCCCTCGCCGCCCTCGCCGCCCTCGCCGCCCTCGCCGCCCTCGCCGCCCTCGCCGCCCTCGCCGCCCTCGCCGCCCTCGCCGCCCTCGCCGCCCTCGCCGCCCTCGCCGCCCTCGCCGCCCTCGCCGCCCTCGCCGCCCTCGCCGCCCTCGCCGCCCTCGCCGCCCTCGCCGCCCTCGCCGCCCTCGCCGCCCTCGCCGCCCTCGCCGCCCTCGCCGCCCTCGCCGCCCTCGCCGCCCTCGCCGCCCTCGCCGCCCTCGCCGCCCTCGCCGCCCTCGCCGCCCTCGCCGCCCTCGCCGCCCTCGCCGCCCTCGCCGCCCTCGCCGCCCTCGCCGCCCTCGCCGCCCTCGCCGCCCTCGCCGCCCTCGCCGCCCTCGCCGCCCTCGCCGCCCTCGCCGCCCTCGCCGCCCTCGCCGTAAAAAATTGCATTGTGTGAAAATACGTTATCCACAAAAGTAGTAAACATTTTTGAAAACTGTTGTTTCAGTGTTATTTTTGAATGATATATCTGTAACTGGTAAAATGTTCATAAGCCTAATTTCATCATATCGTGATGATTAGTCTCCAACATTTAACATTGCCAGGATAGGACATTCCGTGTACCCTTAAAGCTGAACAGACTTGATATTGATGAGCTGAAGCAATCCCCTCAGTGGTATGGTCCCTGTTATTCACCGTAAATATTACAAAAATAACTCACGAGACCCTCTATCTGCAAACACTTCACATGAAATCACGGTACCGAGACATTTTCCCTCTGGATGTTGTATTTACTATGTTCACTATTACTGATGCTGAGAGTTCAGTATAAGATAATCTTCTAATACTTATTTGTTATTGAATCGGGACAAGTGACTTCAGTTCACTGCCACCGAATGTTCACTATATTCAGAATCCACTGTGCGTCGTAAATATACTCTCAATACAAGATACTGGACCTAAACCAGGAGCCCTGAGTTCGATTCCCTGTCGGGCTAACTAATACTCTAAACAATTAGAATTAGTTCAGTGTTCCCGTTTACTCATTTAGAAAAGATTTTTTTTCATTGCGACAGAAACGGGTTCTTTGAAACTCTATTTCTAACGTACTAATGCTAAGGATGCACCCTCTTGTATTCAAATGAACTTAATAGGATTTCCTGTACCGCTTGAACCTTATAAAAGGAACAATATAGCCACTTCCCTTCACGCATGTAGCATATTATGAGTAAGCCTCGCTAAAAAGGAAACGAATACTAGGTATTTACTTGGCTACACAAGGGCAGAGGTAATTCTGTTGGATTAGAGCGTGATGGCCGTTTGCAAGTGAAGTACGCCTCATTCTGCGAAGATGGTTAATGTTACGTGGGTGGCACGTGTCGCTCCTTGCGGATGCGCGTGTCTACTCGAATAGGTATTCTTCTGAGACCGACCACGCGTACCCGAGAAGTCGTCGGTTCGAAGAAACGTCTTTTATTTTCTGTTAGCGCAAGTGCGAGCATTAATGTTCGTTTAACTTCGTAAACTAAAGGCATCTCGTCATGCTATTGATGGAATGGAGTATAAATCCTTGTTATGCGGTGTCGTGCGTGTTGATCTTTCATTTCTGTGTATTTCATGCAACCTCAGGTTCTACACATACAAGAATGCTCGATGAGCAGATTCCAAGAAAGGTTTCGTAATTTTTAAATTTCTTCAATATGCAACAACACTGCGTTGGGGGCTTGTAATTGACGAAAGTTCAAGATCATTGTACTGAGATGCAGATCATGCAAATGGGAATCTCGCTAGTACTCCAGAGATAAAAACCTGAACTTTTAATAGATCTCATTCTAGATCTTGAATAATGCTACCAGTGAGAAATAAAACTCACTTTTTTTGAAGGTTGGAAACAAAAATATGTACGAATTTTTACAATTGTACCTTAATTAGCAGGTTTACAGCTACGAAAATTTATGTATTTAAGTATTGAATAAATTTAACCTCTGATTCTTGAATTGCATCACGTAATTATGTTCATAAGAAACGAATTTGGGAAATATGTTTAATTATTTATTAATCATTATTAAGTCAAGCGAACAACTTAGGATTTCTCTATGACTTGTGAGGCCAACTAGGTGACAAATCCTGATTGAAAGAAAAGTTATTAATTTAGAAACAATTAACGATCCTTGGAAAATTAAAGAAATATTTATCTTGAATACTGAATGTCATAAAAGGAAAATGAATATTCCTAGGATATTATAAGATATTTTTGAATTAGCTGGGGGTTGTGCAACCGTATAATCTAAACACGAGCCTCCACTGCATTAAGGTAAGATTGATAGCGGGATTTCCTCTTACAGGCCAAAATAATATCCATGTATATATGTGTAATGATCTTGGTATATACGAAACATAATGTATATTTATGGATATGCAGAATTTTTTTGTTTTAACTTTTCTTTAGCACTTCCATCTGTGCAATGTAATCGCGCGGGTTCAGCTAGTGTTAATATGTGATAGTAACGTGCTCCATGGACATTTGACCTGGCAAATGCCGGCCTTTCCTGGCCAAATAAAGCGCAAGTATTCCTACAATGTAACACACAGCTGGTGCCGAAGGGGCATCACTCATTTGTGCTTCGCTGGAAACCTCGCGCGTTCCAGAAGGGTCGCCACCGCGACGACAGACAACGGGCCCACCCCCCAGACACTTCCTCCGCCTCCGCCTCCGACGCACAGGAAGCCGTCGCTCACCGCGGCGGCATCAGGGACTTTTTAGACACTGCTCCGCCTCCTCCAAGGTGATCTTGTTCTTCGGGCCAGATCGGTATCATCTGCTAATTCTATTTATTAAATCATTAATCAATGTAATGGGGGAAGGGCGCGCGCCGCTTTTCGGAGGAAACTTGTTCCTCAGGGAATCCCGACCGCGTCCCCGCGCGACGCGCAAAAAGCCCGAGGCCCAGAGCCGGCATCACAACGGCGACTGCGGGGCACTGTTCGAAAGAAAGAACGAGAGAGAAAGACAGAAAGAAAGAAAGAAAGAAAGAAAGAAAGAAAGGAGTAAGAAAGAAGGAGTCTGGAAGGAGTCGGGAAGAAAGAAAGGAGGAGTCGGCAAGAACGAAAGGAGGAGTCGGCAAGAACGAAAGGAGGAGTCGGCAAGAACGAAAGGAGGAGTCGGCAAGAACGAAAGGAGGAGTCGGGAAGAACGAAAGGAGAAGTCGGGAAGAACGAAAGGAGAAGTCGGGAAGAACGAAAGGAGAAGTCGGGAAGAACGAAAGGAGAAGTCGGGAAGAACGAAAGGAGAAGTCGGGAAGAACGAAAGGAGAAGTCGGGAAGAACGAAAGGAGAAGTCGGGAAGAACGAAAGGAGAAGTCGGGAAGAACGAAAGGAGAAGTCGGGAAGAACGAAAGGAGAAGTCGGGAAGAACGAAAGGAGAAGTCGGGAAGAACGAAAGGAGAAGTCGGGAAGAACGAAAGGAGAAGTCGGGAAGAACGAAAGGAGAAGTCGGGAAGAACGAAAGGAGAAGTCGGGAAGAACGAAAGGAGAAGTCGGGAAGAACGAAAGGAGAAGTCGGGAAGAACGAAAGGAGAAGTCGGGAAGAACGAAAGGAGAAGTCGGGAAGAACGAAAGGAGAAGTCGGGAAGAACGACAGGAGAAGTCGGGAAGAACGACAGGAGAAGTCGGGAAGAACGACAGGAGAAGTCGGGAAGAACGAAAGGAGAAGTCGGGAAGAACGAAAGGAGAAGTCGGGAAGAACGAAAGGAGAAGTCGGGAAGAACGAAAGGAGAAGTCGGGAAGAACGAAAGGAGAAGTCGGGAAGAACGAAAGGAGAAGTCGGGAAGAACGAAAGGAGGAGTCGGGAAGAACGAAAGGAGGAGTCGGGAAGAACGAAAGGAGGAGTCGAGAGGAACGAAAGGAGGAGACGGGAGGAACGAAAGGAGGAGTCGGGAGGAACGAAAGGAGGAGTCGGGAGGAACGAAAGGAGGAGTCGGGAGGAACGAAAGGAGGAGTCGGGAGGAACGAAAGGAGGAGTCGGGAGGAACGAAAGGAGGAGTCGGGAGGAACGAAAGGAGGAGTCGGGAGGAACGAAAGGAGGAGTCGGGAGGAACGAAAGGAGGAGTCGGGAGGAACGAAAGGAGGAGTCGGGAGGAACGAAAGGAGGAGTCGGGAGGAACGAAAGGAGGAGTCGGGAGGAACGAAAGGAGGAGTCGGGAGGAACGAAAGGAGGAGTCGGGAGGAACGAAAGGAGGAGTCGGGAGGAACGAAAGGAGGAGTCGGGAGGAACGAAAGGAGGAGTCGGGAGGAACGAAAGGAGGAGTCGGGAGGAACGAAAGGAGGAGTCGGGAGGAACGAAAGGAGGAGTCGGGAGGAACGAAAGGAGGAGTCGAAGACAGAAGGAGGAAGAAAGAGAAAGAAGGAAAGAGAAAGAATTATAAAAATAAACTAGTAAAATAAATCGGCGTATGTAAATTGGGGACCAGAAGGAAAATAAGCATTTAACCCGTAAGTAAATTGGGGAATGAGCCCGAGCAGGGCATCTATAGATAGGGGACCGACTTCCAGGTGAAAGAGGAAGGTGATAACTTTATTTTCGACGAATATTTTTATAGCCATTATTTTTAAAACACAACTCCCTTATCAATTTTCCAGACTTAGGACTGGCATATTTCTTTCGAGGTATGGTTTGGTTTAAGTTGATTTTCATTCAGTTGAATCATTAGTTGATTGAATAAATACTGCTTATCTTGCCATTCTTTCTGCTTATCTTGCTCTTTCTCTTTTAATATTCTGCAACCCTGAATATGAAATTTGGACACTCTTCTAGTGCTTTTTTTGCTTTTCATTTTGATATAGAAGCGAGTCTGAAAGATTTTCAAGGTCCTAATACAAGGAACAACTGGACAGCAGCGCGACTGCGCGCGGTCCCCTTAACGCGTTTACTTGCTCAAACAGTCCTTACCTGTGTTGGTTTGGTTCTCAATTTACATACAGAATTAGATAGTAAGTTTCGCGAGAAAAGACGAAGGGATTAATTGGTCCCCAATTTACATATGGCTAAATAAACAGGTAGTGCCTGATTACGGTATAATAGGTAGAAATATAGTTCTATGGAAACTTGACAAGTGAATATTAGGCTTAACCCTTCGGAAGTCGCGTGCCTTTTTGGGCCATTAGTAGTTGCATGGGGATACCTGAAATCCCCACTTCTTTCTTTCTAATATTACTAACAATTATTGCCTTTTTATAACATATTCTTCGTTATATTCAAATTCCTTGAAAAAATGTTAATTTATAATATCTGAAATTGATAAATGAATTTTAATTCTTCCAAATGCAATGTAATCTAAGTTGCGATTTTATATTACCTTGCTTAGGTAACTAACAGAGTGTAAGTTATTTTATGTATCTATGAAAAACATATATATAATATTAACATATATGTAATATTAATTTTTACTGTTTTGTTCTACAATTTCTGAAACGTATGTCACGTCAGATCAATCGTCTTGTATAAATCTGTATGAACCGATTTAAGTACAGTTATAAATATTTCAACATTAGATTGGGTTCCGAAATTATTTTCTCGCCTTCCGAATACTTCGTGTATTGTGCGGCGAAAAACGACAAATTTTCCAGCGCACTGTGCTTGTGTGGCCTAGTGGCACGTTAACTCTGAGGAACTGGGTTCGGGTGTCAGAATGGAAAAAAAAACTTGCTGGTTGAAACCACTTTTGCTGGTTTATGTAGGTGTATGTTATTGTGGAGCATTTAGAAACAACGCGAAAATGTATGTGCTTTGGTACCACTTCGTGTTGAATTTGACGTTTTTGTATTTGAATGAGAAAGAAAAAAATATCCATTGTGGAATTTTTTATTCCTTGTCCCGAATTATTTGTTGTTTTTTTACGTTAATTGGGCATTTACGTTTTTATGCCTTGACCTGAGTTCGATCCACGCGTGCTTATGTGGTGTAGTGGTTTGAATGCCGGCAAGTTAACTCTAAGGATTTGAGATCCTCAGATCTCTGGAGCGGAAAAAAAAGTTTTCCGGTTGAAAATTCTTCTGCTGGTTTATGTAGGTATAATATTAAGGACTATTTATGAACAATGCGAGAAAGTATATGCTTTGGTAGCCCCACTAGTTATTTTTTGGGCATTATCTTTGGCAGTTTTCTCGTTGGGCGCTAATGGCATCAGTAACAAGGCTGGATTTTATAAAAATTGTAAGGAACTTGTTACCAAGGTATTAGAAAGGAGATTGTCCAACACATGTTTTCGACAAGACTTCAGAATTTCAATTAAGGAAATACTAAGTAGAGAAAAGTAGAAAACAGCAAAAGAGGATGGAAAACTAACAAAAAGAAAATGCTGTTCTATTTTCCTTCAGACACTGAAGAGGAAAACAAATACCATTTGTTGCTCTTGTAAAGACGCACTGTGCGGTCAATATCCGTCAACAATATGTATCAATCGTAAAATCAATAAAACATTGAAAGTATTTATAAAATATTATTAAATACGTTTAATTGTTATATTATCTTTAAATATTTAATCTGAATAGCTCCACTACAGAGACGCAATTAAAAGGCAAGTAATTAATAATTATTATTTTTCCTCGATGGGTGGCGAACCAAATCCTTCCTACGTTAATTTTTTTTTATCTGAAAGAGTTTGGCTCCGGAGATGGACGTTTTAATTATTCACAACATTTAGTTTTGAAGTTTAAATGACAAACCGAACGTAACGAGATTTACTTACCCAATAATATGCTTATAAATTTAAAAATAAAATGCATGTATCTTGCGTTTGTCCATAATTCTTAACCAAAAAAACAAAACAAAAGACCATCGCGTCATAAATTTCACTTCTGATTTAACATGTGATGCATGAAGACGCGTAGTATGACCCCCAACGATTTTTCAATAGGTTTCAGAGCATGGTTCATCGTCTGTGGACAAAACGATTGTATTCGTAGTTTCCACCTCCGGAGCGACTTCTTGCGATCCGCACAAGAATGTTTGCTCTCTAGTCCGCGAACGGAATGTCCCCTTAGCTCTCTTCTTATGAAATGGTAAGTTCCCAGCGCGTGGCGCAAAAAGGGAGCCCTCCGGGGCTGCCATCTGCCGTGGCGCATTCCACGCGGACCTTCGCCTTCGCCTCTTCCTCGACCCCCAAAGAAATGTGCCGCCGGTAACAGGTTTGGATAATTGACTTCCTTTTTATGCCAGGAAATAGCAGGAATATTTCTGACTACTTTTCGCATTGGAGATTGCAATTTCGAGAGGTGCAACGAATGAATCGCTTCTATGTGTGCATTCAAACTCGCAATACTGTTTTAAGTGAAAAGGTTGAGGAGATTTAGTCATTGTTTAAAAAAAATTTTAACGAATGATTATACCCTCTTAATCGTGGTCTAGATTGTTACATTAAGCAAAGAGGCAGTTGAATTATTCAGAGATGGTGACATGCGAATCCAAACAAAGTTAAAACAATTCTCAGAACGATATTAGATATTTCATGAACTCCAATGCATCTTTATGGTGTTAAAAATAACATTGTCTGACCCAAATTATTAGTCAAAACTATTAATTTGACCCATTTCTTCCCTCGTCAGTGACCATTCCATTTTGTACTCCGTAGTACGCGCCTAACTGCTAATAAAACATAATAATAAAAATAATAATAAAAATAATAATAACAATAATAATAATAATAATTATTATTATTATTATTATTATATTATTATTATTATTATTATTATTATTCCTCTACATCACGGCTAAAGATGTTATGTGTCGGCTGAATATAAAACCTACTCCAGGCTGCAATCAGCTACCTAAGGAGCAGATCTAGGAACTGTCAGTGCCTCTACGATACAAAATGTGGGCTGTTCCAAATAAAGCGATACCTTGCACTTCCCTGTCTTTTGACTTACCCAGGAGTTTAGACAAGTTTTTACACAAATTTTGCGGAACAAATCTCAGAGCTCCGATAACTATCGGGACGACCTGTGTTTTTACGCCCCACATTCGGCTGATCTCGGTTTCCAAACTCTTGTATTTAAGACGTTTCTCTATCTTCTTGGTAACGATGTTTTGATCGCAAGGTACAGCGACATCGACAAGTAGACACGATTTGTTCTCCAAATCCAGATAACTATATCCGGTTTATTTGCCGCTATCGGGCGATCACTTTGAATTTGTTGGTCGTACAATATCATACACAATCCAACAGGCGTCACCGGTTTCGGTGAGTGTTCGTACCACTTGGGGCATGTGTTTGGAACTTCGAGGGCGGTACAGATCTGCCAGTGGAGGTAGCTACACATCCTGTCGTGTCTTTTCCAGTATTCGGTCTTTGCTAAGATTGGACAAGTTGAGACAATATGATCAATAGTTTCTACGTGTTCCTAGCAAATGCGGCATTTATCATCTTAGGAAATTTTGAGAACCGCTTTATCATAGTGTCGTGTTCTCAAGGCCTGATCTTGGTGGGCAGCTATTACAAGTGCTTCTGATTCTGGCTTCATTCTTCCCCTTCTAAGCCACATAAATGATAGACCTTTATTGATCTGTGCTCTGTCCATTCGTTTCTAATATTGTCGTGGAGTGGTTTGTCTCTCCACGATTTCTTTAACATTTTTTGTCTCACATTTTATGTTAAGTAGCATCTTAAGTAGTTAAGTTCAGTGTCTCTGTCATTCTGTGTGTCTTGCATAGTTTTCTTTGAATGCTTCTTGCTACACTAACAATGCCTCTGTTTCCCATTCTTCGGTCAGATTTCATGACCTGCCTCATTAGAGGGTCATCTTGATGACTGACTACATACTTTCCATTCCAACTATTACATTGTGCCAGGAGGCTTCAATCTGTCCGAGGCCTTTTCCTCCTTCCTTACGTGACACATAAAGTCTATGTACATCAGCTCGAGGGTGGGCGACATGATGTATTCGTAGCAGTTTTCTGGTTTTTCGATCCATGATGCGAATTTCTTGCTCAATCGAGTCCACTAGTCAGAAACTACGCGATTACAGGCATCGCCAAACTACCAATTGCAGATATTTTATTACTGGAGTTCGGTGTCGGTTCTTTGTCTCTTCGTATAAAACGCACCTTTATACTATCAAAGGTCTTCTGGTAGTCAATCCAAGCCATGCTTAAATTACATCTTCGTTTCTTTTTATTATTGTTAATATTATTATTATATTATTACTAAACTTCCTCCCTTAATTTAGTATGTATCTTTGTCAAGTTCAATGTTATATCTTAATTCCACCTATCAAATCTCGCCAATTGTAAAGCTTATCATGTAACAGTAGTTTCTACTACCATCTCACATTTGTAATAACACAAAATATTCCATGAATTAATTAATGTACAGTTGAACAACTGAAATAAAAATCGTCGATAGTTCACCGAGCGACTGTAACGTGGTGAAACCTGAAACTTAACTGAAATATCACTTAATGCTACATGAATTGTGTACGGATTTCAGTTATGTATCAGAAGAGCCCGTTTCCAAGAACGACTTGTAGTGCTTACGTAGTGCACCCAAGCATATGGTGACCCTCCCTGTGTCATATTTTTTTCCGTTCCCCATTTTCAGAAATAAAGCCCTTCGAACAATACGCGCCAAGCAGCGAAGGCGAGGCGCTGGAAGTCGGAACAAACATCTCGAATGAGAAGAAGCCGTTTGGGAGCCATATTTAATTTTGAGATTAGGGGATCCGGAACGAATGGAAGCGTCGGCGTGTTAAGTCAGCAACGGCCTCTTTTGTCCCACATCCTGCAGCCAAAAATAACGTTTACAGAGGCGTGGGGCAATGAATGAACTTCCCCTGCGCCGGGGCAGGGGCAGGGGTAGGGGCTAGCACAGGGCAAAGGGCTGCGCGTGAAGAGAAGGCCGGCCCTTGAAGGGGCGGGAGGGCGAGCGAGTGAGTGGGTGGGTGGGCGGAGCAGGTAGCGCCCGCCGCCTAGGCCGCGCGGGGAAGTGAGGAAATATGCGGCTTTGTGGCAGGGGCCGGGGCCGCGTCCGCCCCGCGCGGCCATTCAGTCGATCCTATTCTGTGGCTATATATATGACAGGAAGTGCAACGACCGTCGCGTCGCCTCGCTGCTGCTCCTGCTGCGGCGGCAGCGGCGGCGGAGGCGGAGGCAGCGAAGCCTTCGGGGACGATGGTGGAGGTGGCGATGGAGATGGCGGCCGCGGTTGTGGTAGGTGTGGAGGAGGGACCGGGGACGGCGGAGGGGAGGTTACGTGGAGCCGATGGCAGTTCACGCCACGGTGATGGTGAAGAGGCAGTGGCGACGGTGACGCTGGAGACGGTGGCAGTGCCAGAGGCGGCGACGTTTGTGACAATCAGATGTAGGGCGCGGCCACGCTGTTGATTTGGGGAGGAGGGGTGATGGAGGAGGGATGAAGGGGCAGCGGCGGCGGTGCAATGCAAGCAATGGTGATGATGACAGAGGCTATGGCGACGGTGGAGTCGGTGGCGGGGCTTGGGGCGACGAGGGTGCTAATGGTGATGGAGGAGCGGTCGCGCTGGTGGTGATGGTGGAGTTGGAGGATACGGAAAGGCTGTTGGAGAAGATGGTGATTTAGGACTGAAGTGCACTAGGATTTCAGTTGAATGGTGGCGGTGACAACGGGCAGCGTGTGTGTGGAGGGGCGATGGTACCACTGCATGTTTGGATCGTACATCTCGATATTTTTTTGTCTGCGGTTTAATTAGGGGTAGTTTTTGAGGTTGTATGAAGAGCTAATGTTGAAGAATTTTTATTAATATTTAGAAGAAAATACAAACAAAAGAACAAGTAAATAACTAGGCATTATTATTGGTTCTTCTTTTTACCCAGAAGGGTTATGTGCTGTTAATTATGTTGTAACTCCACTTCATAGCGCTGTAGAACAAAACTAAATAGGTTTAGTAAATGCAACCTGGAACACTCGACAGCATCTATATCGTTAAATAACTCCTAAACGTTGTAGGGCATTAAAATTAAAATTTTGACGCCGAAGGTCTCAAATAAACGTTTGCACACCGTAATCTACAGGATGGAATCTGCAAGAGACCTTCACGAACATTCTATTACATTTTTGTTGGTCCGGCGCTTCTCAATATTACATCACCTGCTCAGAGACTTGCAGAATCTGCAAATAAATGTGAATGAGAGGGACAGAGAGTGGCAGAGTCAGAGATACACAGAGACAGTCGGACTGGGACAGGGAGAGAGAGAAGCGGAGAGACAAAGAGGGAGACAGAGGACGGAGTGAGGTCCATCAAGCTGGCCCGCCCACTATAGCAGAATCAAACCAAACTAGTGCCATAATTTTTAACTATTTTATTACTAATTTATTACCGCAAACCCGATTTTTTTACCACTCATCTTCACCCAAAAAAACGGGTGGCGGGCCAGCTTGATATCAAGCTGGCCCGCCCACCATAGCAGAATCAAACCAAACTAGTGCCATAATTTTTAACTATTTTATTACTAATTTATTACCGCAAAACTAATTTTTTTACCACTCATCTTCACCCCAAAACAGGGGGTGGCGGGCCAGCTTGATATCAAGCTGGCCCGCCCACCATAGCAGAATCGAACCAAACTAGTGCCATAATTTTTAACTATTTTATTACTAATTTATTACCGCAAAACTAATTTTTTACCACTCGTCTTCACCCCAAAACAGGGGGTGGCGGGCCAGCTTGGCAGGCCATTACTATTTTTATTAATATTATTCTTCTAATTCACAGACAGAAGGACGGACGGACGTATTTAAAAAAAATACACTTTTTCGGTATCAGGAAGCCCCAAAACCTGTATTTCCGTTTAGATCTCGAAATTGATATTCTGCAACATCATTTTCTGTATTCTACGTATGATACACCGTATACACATACATACGTATTCAAGGAAGTAAAAGACGTATTAAGGACCCGCAATTCGTGAAATCTCACATGTTAGAGAAAGTAAATTACTACATATTGTAATAGGATTTGTCCACTTTTTTCCGAATCAGGGACACAATACGAGTTTTTGTGTCGAAAAATTCCGTTTTTTTTGTGGCGGAATTACATAACTTTCTTTATATTACGCATTCTAAATTGGATAGTGTAATTGGTAAGTTCTCTACGTGAAGTACGCACAGAAAATAATACTCGGTAGATGTATTAGATTTCCAATTACAGGATCTCCGTTTCATCATTGTACACAACGTCTTCTTCTTTTATTAAGGTTAACAACTGTTTTTCTTCATACAATACTTTACCGTCAGGATGATTCAGGAGATGTGGAAATCCAACGTACACAACGTAATGTTCGAAATTAATAAACTTTTATTTAAATAAGAGTGTTTCTGCGGAAAATTCTACGTTTTCCGGCGCACGATTGCATAACTTTCTCTTCTTACGATGAACTTCGTTAGGAGAACAAAACAAAACCAACGAATGAATCATTCATCGCATGCCAGAATCTTCGAGATATCTGGAAATTTCAAAGTTTATTTAATGTTTCCAACGGCAGTCTCGATTTGCAATTATTGGACATTTAAGACCAGTAACTGAACATCAACGACCATAAATAATTTTAGTTATACCAAAACCATTGGCGAAGTATCTACGAGTATAATTCCACTTGCAAAGCTTCGGTAATACCTGCCCCAGGCAAAAATAGCCAAGACCCGCCAGATATTTAACCCTCGGGCAGGCTTTGGAAAAACCAGCAAGACTGTTAGAGCTGGACGCTATAAGGGAGAGGGCGGGCACGCCGCCCTCATGACTAATAAATTAGTAACCAAATAGTTAAAAATTATATTTTTGGGTGCGGATGAATGGTAAGAAAATTAGTTTTGCGGCAATAAATTAGTAATAAAATAGTTAAAAATAAAGGCACTAGTTTGGTTCGATTCTGCTATGGTGGGCGGGCCAGCTTGATATCAAGCTGGCCCGCCACCCCCTGTTTTGGGGTGAAGACGAGTGGTAAAAAATTAGTTTTGCGGTAATAAATTAGTAATAAAATAGTTAAAAATTATGGCACTAGTTTGGTTCGATTCTGCTATGGTGGGCGGGCCAGATTGATATCAAGCTGGCCCGCCACCCCCTGTTTTGGGGTGAAGACGAGTGGTAAAAAAATTAGTTTTGCGGTAATAAATTAGTAATAAAATAGTTAAAAATTATGGCACTAGTTTGGTTTGATTCTGCTATGGTGGGCGGGCCAGATTGATATCAAGCTGGCCCGCCACCCCCTGTTTTGGGGTGAAGATGAGTAGTAAAAAAATTAGTTTTGCGGTAATAAATTAGTAATAAAATAGTTAAAAATTATGGCACTAGTTTGGTTTGATTCTGCTATGATGGGCGGGCCAGCTTGGTATCAAGCTGGCCCGCCACCCGTTATTTGGGTGAAGATGAGTGGTAAAAAAATCGGGTTTGCGGTAATAAATTAGTAATAAAATAGTTTAAAAATTCTGGTACTAGTTTGGTTTGATTCTGCTATAGTGGGCGGGCCAGCTTGATGGACCTGACGGAGTGACAGAGAGAAAATCAGATTGAAGGGGAAAGAGTGAGATGAAGGGCAGAACAACGTCTGCCAGGTTCCTCTAGTACTAGAGAAAAGTATAGTCCTAAGTTATTATTGCCTTAGTTTTTCTCCCCCTGGAGCAATATTTCCTTTCACTTTATTTACCTTAACTTTTGATCGGAGTTATTTTCCCCTCATTTTATTCTTTCGTCTTGTATTGTTTCTCATCTCCTTTGTCCTCTTTCTCCTCCATGTAGTCCTTCTTATTTTTAGTTTCATTCTCAGCACATTCACATTTATGAAAATGTCGCATGGATGACCTATTTAACAATTATCACATCTCTTAATAATACAACAAATTCACACCTCCGAAGGTTCACTATTTTTGAACTTTGAAAAGAAACCGATGTCTAACGTCGTCGTCAATAATGTGTGAAGTCGGAAGCAGCAGAGGTGACTTTGGTTTGCGGAAAAATCATTAAGAAAGATAAATGAGCAAACACAGACAGATATGGTTGAATAAGGTTGAGCCGTGTCATTTAGGTCTAATTTATGGTCTGGAACGAATATGTATCGGCTTTGCATATTATAATTTATATTTTTATATTATATTTCAGTAAAGAATATTATTCTTAATTTTTCATTATTTGGACATCTATTTTTTCACTACTATTTCCAATTCTTTCTACGCGCGTGTAATCGGGTGGAAGCGGGTGGCGTGGAGGGTGGTGTTAGTTTCACGGTCTTAACGCTTTTGATATTTTTTATGCAATGGTTGTACATAGTTCAGCTTATGTAATAACTTTACATATGTTTGAAAGGCTTACGTGCTAAATTAAAGTTAAAACATACTTCTAACACTTAAATCTAACATACGGTTGAGGATGTTCTCTTGGGTCATCTATTCAAATGCGAATTCGGAGATGGTTTTAAGGAAAAGGGTTATCCGTTTTTTTATTCTGGTGTGGTTAGGAATTTTTGCAAGTCTTGAGGTTGCAAGGGAAGGGATTTGAGGGTAAAGAATGGTAAAAGTGAATGGCTAGGTACGTGATGTGATGTTCGGGCGCAAGGTAGGAGCGCCGGAGACAGAAGAGGGTGCGGAGGAGGCGCTGCCGTCTGCGCCCCGCCCTTGAGAAGGTCGCTCGCCTCAAGGCGACCCGGCAGCCTCCGCAGCGCGCGCTGACGTGATCGGCCCCGCACCCACAGGGCGCATGCTTTCCTGATGGCGGAATTACACAAGTATGTGTCCTTCCCTTCTGATCTTCCTTCTCCCCTTTTCTTCCTCGCTCGTTTAAGTTGCTTCGACGGACGTTCTTTGCTGCCTAAAACTATAAAAAAGATGTTCTCTCATTGAGTAAAGTGGCTCCAAAATTGTACATTGTGAAATGTTGCACACATTTCGTCATAGTTTGGCAATAATTTGATAAAGAAATTGAAAGCATAATTGTGCACGCATGGCCACATTTAAAACGTTATAACACATTATCTTTCACTCAGTGTCAAAATGGAAAATTTCACTGATTCTTATCAAGTGTGAAGTTATCGTTTTTTTTTATTATGTGAAGGAAATTTGGATTATTCTTTATGCATACACTCTTAGTGTACACTGTAGATGAGGTAACATCTTTTTTTGTAGAATAGAGCATAAACCGATGGAAAAAGTACAATAACATATTCATTAGAAATTTCGGAAATCCCAAATACGTACTCACTCATTCTGTCAACAGCTATCTCAATATCGCATTCGATGCCGGAAAATCGTTATCACCTTTGACGACCTCGTGAAATCGCTACTTACCCACTTTCGCGCGACATAACAAACAAAGGAAGACGGGTTTACTGGAGAGCCTTAATCCGGCGACGAGCCGATAAAATTGCGTGAGAACAATAGTGGCCCGGTGGGCGTGCCCAGCAGCGCGGCTTCGGGGCGCCCGTGATGAGCTCACCCCGCCAGGCGCAGGCCGGGCGCCCGCCGCCATTCGACACTCTCCTCCGATCTCTCCGCCCGCCCCGCCTCGCCAACCGCTTCTCCAGCCGTCCCGCCCGCCGTCCCGCCCGCCGTCCCGCCCGCCGTCCCGCCCGCCGTCCCGCCCGCCGTCCCGCCCGCCGTCCCGCCCGCCGTCCCGCCCGCCGTCCCGCCCGCCGTCCCGCCCGCCGTCCCGCCCGCCGTCCCGCCCGCCGTCCCGCCCGCCGTCCCGCCCGCCGTCCCGCCCGCCGTCCCGCCCGCCGTCCCGCCCGCCGTCCCGCCCGCCGTCCCGCCCGCCGTCCCGCCCGCCGTCCCGCCCGCCGTCCCGCCCGCCGTCCCGCCCGCCGTCCCGCCCGCCGTCCCGCCCGCCGTCCCGCCCGCCGTCCCGCCCGCCGTCCCGCCCGCCGTCCCGCCCGCCGTCCCGCCCGCCGTCCCGCCCGCCGTCCCGCCCGCCGTCCCGCCCGCCGTCCCGCCCGCCGTCCCGCCCGCCGTCCCGCCCGCCGTCCCGCCCGCCGTCCCGCCCGCCGTCCCGCCCGCCGTCCCGCCCGCCGTCCCGCCCGCCGTCCCGCCCGCCGTCCCGCCCGCCGTCCCGCCCGCCACATCCCTATCCCTCCAGGCCGACAGTCGCAGAATACTTGTCCTCAACCATCTAATATTCTTCCACCAAAATTCCGCTGCACCATCTTCCCAACTGCACTGTCACCTCCCAGCACCACCACCACCACCACCACTGTGATTACAACCACCACCATCATACTCATCATCTCATCCACTCACCTTCTCAACCACCCACGGCTCATCACACTACTTACAATTCACCACTCATAATAAGCTCCCATCCTTCGTATTCTCTATCTCTCAAATGTATCCCCTCCTCCCCACCTAGTCCACCTCTACGTTTCTCCTTGCGTCCTGGCGCCATCCTTCCACAGCCTCCGTCCCCCTCGCTGCGAGCGCGCTGTCCTCTGCACGCTCTCCCTGCCCCCCTCGACGTCGCTGACATCCGGTGAGGCGCGTGTCGAGCAGGCCACGTGACGATAGAGCGCCGAGCGCGCGCCTTCTAGAGTGGGTGACGCGGAGGACACTTGTCCTGACTCGAGTATGACTTACTCGACGTGCAGGGGAAGACGTGGTGTGAGATTGCATTTTTAATGAATCGTAAAATCATTCTCTCTCTTATGACTTTCTTCACTTCCGATGGTTTCA
Organism: Acheta domesticus; assembly: GCA_031308135.1. NCBI lineage: Eukaryota > Metazoa > Arthropoda > Insecta > Orthoptera > Gryllidae > Acheta > Acheta domesticus. The sequence continues at coordinate 118,111,790 of JAHLJT010000631.1, read as the reverse complement.
GGTGATAAGATCTGGCTGAATCATTCTGTACAAAAAAGTTCTTTAATGAGAGTAGTGCAATGAGTCTGGTATGTGATTGGAATTACAAGGGGTCTTAAATTCTTTTATTTATACCAATCTTGCTCACACTAAAATGATTGATAATTCTTTATGCATTCAATGTCAATTAGAATCAGTTGTTTCTGAATAAATACATAGCAAAAGGTGAGTAGGATCTTCGAGTACAACCCTGACATAGACCAGACACCCAAACGAAGAGTCGTTATAAAATTATCTTTTGTACGTGTATGAATATGTACATTTTTTTAATTCGAAGAGAAAATATCAGAGTAGTAGTTACTCTTCTGCTAGCCTTTACCAATTGGATTGTAACGCAAATTGTCATTTCTTGATGTGATGTTTTAGTTGAGGAAGCATAGCATGAGTCAATATTTTTTTAGAATTCCACAATACGTTGTTGCATGCTCTCGTGTTCGAAAGTTCCCACGTGATAAACGCGACATCGTTGTTCATTATTACCGTCGCGACAGTTATTCATTCGAAACATTCATTAATACCTACCTTACGAAATAAACTCTTCATTCTTCGGAAACAGTCAAGAAAAGCTTTGAAAGTACTTTGATTTCGTTTAACATTTCCTGAAAGAAATAAAAACCAATATATGGCGTAAATAATTATCGATCTGCCTGTAACCACTCGCCTCGCGAATTGTGGAGTTCTAAGAAAGTGGAGTTGTTTTCGGAGGAGGAGTGTTCTGTAGCGCAGGTGGTCGTTGGCCGCTCGGAGGTGCCCTCTTATCGCCGGTTAATGAAGCGAGTGTGGCGCGGTAGTTGCGGTGCAGGAGACTTATCTGCCGGCGTTATCGCCGTCTGGGAGTAGCACGTGGGAGAAGCGGCCTCCGCCAGTCGTAGAAGACGTAATGACCTCATCAACTTCCCCGGTTCAGCAAGCCGCATGGCTCCATCGCACGAGACAGCGTGCGGAGAGTGAAAGACTTGGAGTTTGGTTTTAACGGTTCGTGTCTAATTGTAAAGCGTTGTAAAAAATTAACTGCCTGTGTTCCCGAGACCGTGCTATTGGTAAGCAGCTACTCGTTTACGACTGTCGACGCAACCGCGATGCAAGTCTGAAGAGTCTTACTGTAAATTTGCTCCTGGTTATTGTGGCCGAATTCGTGTGTATTTACGTTGACGTCGTTTTCGAAACTTTCTGAGGTAATTCAGAGCAGAAACATTGCATTCAGGATTGCCAAAACTCTTTTACATTATTTTTATTACTTTTATTTTATCTGGTACAGTTAAAATATGGAAAGAAAAATAAATATGTAGTTACCTGGTGCATCCAGGTAATTCATGAAATATATGAAGTATAAAATGTTTTCATCTCAAGTATTCATAACAATTAGATAGGATTTTTTTAAACTTCATTTTAGATACAGTGCTGCCTATTTTTAAAATACGTAAAATGAACTGGGATTAACAATTTTTTCTTACAAATTGTTTTTTCTAGAATTATGTAAATTTCCAACCCTGCACGATCTTACATATTAATCCATCGCTTGTCTGAAATGAACTGTGTGGTTCAGGTTGTGAACAGCCAAAACTCTAAAAGCCTTGAAATTCATTACAGCTGCCAGCCTTGACTGCCCTCTTCCCTCGTCATGTCTTTGCAGATACGGCATAATACCCCAGTATTTGGACACGTCCAATGGAATTATTCTTCATCCTTCTCCCGATTGGATGTTTTATAGTCATTTCATGACATGATGATCCATACAAAATATTTCTCTAATTTAATTAACTCGTAAACATTCTGTATAATAATTCACAGTATTCCACACCAAAAATTGATTGTAGTAAATTTATTTCAAGGAAGAAACTGCATATTATTGTCTACTAATAGGTGGACTGCCACTCGCATTCAGAAATCGCCCTACTGCATCCAACTGTTAGTTTTCCCTCATCCCGCTTCCCAGTTAATCCCCTTTCACTTTTTGTTATCTGAGAAGGCATAGTCCCACTTCGTTCATCGGGTGTTTCGTAAGGAATAAGAATTTTTGTTGTTTCTATTCATAAGTAGCCGAAATAGATGTTCTCACGCCATTCAGAGAAAACTTCGAACACAGGTGAACACCACAGAATCTTTGGGACTGTGTGTGTGAAGCGGGGGTAAGAAGATTCTCTTGTTTGGAGATTTCAAATTTTGTTTCCACCAACTTTTAAGTGTGTTTTCAATGCTGGCAATGCTCTAAAAGGACGTGCAATTTATTTATTTATTTTTTTTTTTTTTGAAAACAACAGAAGAATATCAGTTTTAAATTTTAACCGATCAATATAATACTCAGCAGACCACTATAAACGTAGTAATCCATCTTTCCACTAAGCAGGAAAATGGAACGGGATACAGTCGGGCTATGTTATTTTGGGAAGGGAGTTAAACGGCTTACGAAAAGTTGACTGCAGATAATAGTCGGTAGTCGCATACTCCTCCGTTGCCCCCACGTCAGCCATATGCTCTACATTTACCTCCAACATTTTCCGTTTCTACTGACACTTACCATCATCTCCGCTATCACCACCACTACAACTACCACTACCACCACAACCACAATCACAACCACTACTACTAATACCACTACTCTACTACCACCACCACCATCACCACCACCATCACCACTATCACCATCACCATTACCACCACCGCCTCCGGCAATTCCATCTTCACCATTTACACTTCCATCTCCGCCTCAAAACTAATTTTTCTGACATCTCCGTTTCCCAGTCATCTCACCCTCCACCTACCATAACCTCCTAACTCCGCTTCTCAATTCCGTCCGCCTCATCAGCCACTTCCATCTTTCAGTCATCTCCACCTCTTTGCCACCTCCAACTAATGCTGAAGACGCCGCTCCGCTTTCGCTACAACATCGACTCCTCGTCCTCCGCGCGAACGTTTGATCATTTGTTTAGCGTTTCCAGGCGAATCAACTACGATGGTCATTAGTCCTGTAATTGTAATGCTTGCTATAAAATGGAAGTGCTTCTCTCCCGCTGGAACATGAGATCCGGCGTCGACCGATACTTAAATTTGCAGGGTTTCGCCCATTCGCGGTATCTCTTTGAGCAGCTCACCTTGCCTTGTAGGGAAACGCTCTGAGCTCCCAACTCGCCTCTCGACATATATATAGCAGCGCAGTGCAAGCAAGTGTGTGTATGGGGACAGGAGGGGTGAAGGTGGAGGAAGACAAGATCGCGCTGTGTTCGTGCACCGTTTGTTAAGGTGTTGTTCCGGTTGATTGATTGTTAGTGATTCCGGGCGCGTCAACTGCTAAAGTCACTAGTCCCGTAAGTGTAGTGTATGTTATATCGCGGGAGGAAGTGGTGGTCTTCCTGGATGGGGAGATCCGGCGCGGACCTACTGTCGGTTAGCGAGGTTTTCTCCGACCAGGTATCTCCCATCAGCGGGACACCGCCCCAGATGAAACAAGCTCTAAGCTCCCGACCGATCTTCCGGCATGTGTGGTAGTATAGTGCCTTTTTGTGTGTGTGTGTGTGTGTGTAAGTAAGGGGTGAAGATAGGACAAGGAAGAGGAAGGAAAGACCGCGCGTGATCCGCGGCCCGTTTGTTAGGAAACTGCTCCGGTATTCCCCTGGTGTTGATCCGAGAAACCACGGAAAACTACCGATCAGAGCAGCCGTCCGCTAGAATTCTCCTCCAGACAGCGACAGAATCCGACGTAACTGACAGCTAGTGTCGAAAATCTTGCCACCGCCGTGACTCGAACTCAAGACCTCCCGGTCAGAGGCAATGCAGTGACATCATTGATGCCCTCAGGCACTTCTCCGAAGGTGCGATTCCGGGATTCGCTCGGTATTGACTGGAGTCACCACGAAAACAACCGATCAGAGCAGCTGGCCGATACAATTTTCCTCCAAACAGTCGTCGAATTCAATTTAGCTATATGACTGGTGACAAAAATCCTCCGCCGTCGGCCCTTGAGCCATGAGACCTCCAGGTCAGCAAAACTCGTTGGGAGTGCTTCCTCTGTCCGCCACCACTAACACTCCACCACTCGTCTCCGCCGCCGCCATCTTCCCCTCCGCCACCGGTGCCGCCGCTTTCGCGACGTCCTCACCGTCCTCTCGTCCTCGACGCGAGCGGCTGCGCGCTCACCCAGGAGGAATGAATGAAGGAATGAATGGGCGGCGCGGCGCGGCGCCGGGCTCCCACGGGCGGCTCTCACGAGACCGGCCCCGCCGCCGCCGCTACCGCCGTCGTCGTAATTAGCCGCATTTAAATAACGACCGGCCCCATTGTCGGCACCGCCGCCGCCGCCAGGAGCCACGGCGCCTCCTGCCCGCCCGGCTGCTCCTCCGGCGCCGGCGTTCCCGCGGCCCGCTTTCGCGGCGCGCGGCCGCCAGCCCGCCTCCACGCGGCATTCGCCGCCCCGGCCTGCGAGTGGCCACTCGCGTTTCTTGGCCAGTGATGGAGACGATGGGTTGCATTGCAAGGCTTGAATCGTTAGTTAGTGCCTTATTTTACCGGGCGAGACTCGGGCCATGAGGCCCGCTATTCCGTCTGACCACGCAAATTTCGCTACGAACCTTTCACCATCTAGCGGAGAGAGAAGGTATTATCCGGGCGACGAAACAGGCGATTTGAATTTAGCTTGGAGGCTTCAATTAGGCTTGAGGATATTTTACATGCAGTAAACCTAGTATATGGGACTTCCCCTCCGAAGGAAGACGTATGGAGGATTTTTTCGCCTTCAGAAATCCACGGCTTCGAGCGGGTTTGAACCCGCAATCTTAGGTACAACAATCCGATGATGATTTTGATGATAATCCGCTCTGATTTTTTCTTCATCATTCTTACTTTTTCCCATTTCTACTGGTTCGGCGATAATGGGGGCGGGCTCAGTTTTTTTTCCCATACGCTTCATTTTTATTCTGATTTGGTGATGTTTTTATGGTCGGATTACCTTCATTACGCCAATCACAGAGGACATAAAAGCACATTACGAATAGACAATACATACAATCACGAAACATGCACAACCATGCTCGAGGCGGGATTCGGACCCACAATCCTTCGGTCCGAGACCTCCACGGCACTACTTTAGCGATCTCGGCTACCCGGATCGGCCGTGGCCTGATATACATCCGCAAATTAAATTTTAGCCAGCCCGCCTCCCCGCGTCATTGACAGCCCGGGACTATGAGCGACCATTGGCGCTTCTTGGTCAGTGATGGAGACAATTGGTTGCATTATATCGTGTGAACCCTGATTAAGCAACCTAAATCAGAGAGCAATCCATGGCCTGATATACATTTGTAAATTAAATTTTTACCAGCCCGCCTCCTCGCGCCATTCACAGCCCCGGACTGCGGCCACTGAGATTTCTTTGTCACTCTGTTCTTAATCTCTTCATTCTGCATTTATTTATGGGGATTTGCAAAACTTCTTTCATTCGAAAATCTTAATCTCTAGGCATCGGTAACCGTTATAGTTCTAATATCCTTATCTTGTAATTATTCGTGATTTTTTTTATCGGATGACTTAAAAAATGTATTCCAGCCAGTTTTATGAAATATATACTTCGTGTACACTTCCTCGAAAGCATTACAGAGATCTCAAGAATTTGAATGATTGCAGATACGGAGACATTCAGGCTATAAACACAAGTACTTATGCACCTCTTTTCTGTTTCATTATAAAAAAGCATACATAATTCAGTGATGCCAGCAACACAAGGCGCAAAGCACCGAGCGTGATATACTTGGAGAATACATAAATTCCAAATTTCTCAGACACCTCATGAGTGCCAGCTAGGGATGGCAAAAAAAATCGATGTTTCTAAAACATCGATATTTTCAAATAGAAACATCGATATTATAACATCGATGTTTGGTTTCGAAGTTTTCTTCAGATCGATATATTTGTGCTATATCATGTGGATGTTTAAAAAAATCCCCATGATATAAATAAAAGTTCCATGTACTTTATTTGTAGATTGCTCGCAATCAACAGCCATTGACAAATGCCACTAATATCGATCTCTAGGCGGCATGAAACCGTTTGCTATTCGCAACCTTTCTCCAGTGTTGTTACCTTTTTTGATTATTTTGTAGATGGTAATATTGTTAAACTGCAATTTGAACCTTCACTACATAAAACATTGATTATAAAATTATGGTGACTGTCAAATTTAAGGCAGAATATACTTTTAACAAATATTGACGTGTTATGTATCACATTAGAACCAGGACATCTTCAGAATGTTTCATCATATTTAAAACATCGATATTTTAAAATCCACGTTTTTTGTCAATGTTTTCATCGATATATAAAACCTTCTGGTGATGTATCGAAGTATGGATATATCGATATTTTGCTAAACTTTGCCATCACTAGTGCCGGCACCGCAAGAGAGTGCGTCTGGGCCCCCAGCTTCGCCTCTCTTCGATGGCGACTCCACTGATGGAAGTCAGGGGGGTTGCCTTGGTCACTTTTAATTTTTTTAAACTTTTTTTACGTTCTTGTTTTGGTTAAGGTAAAAAGACTATATAATAGTATATCTCTCGTAGATAAGAACATTTATTGATAAAGAGAAGGAAAGTTACTTCTTCTGTCCACGTAAAAAAATTAGCATTCTTTAAAGAGAACGTTATGAATAATTCACTACTCTATCATGGAGAGTAGCTGTAAATATCATCGCGTACATTGAAAACGTATTTGGATGTCTGATATTTTGAAACGAAAATTGTGGTATTGTAAGAAGAGAAGATAATTTTAATCTGTTTAAGACCGAGATTCGAGATCTAGAATTCATATTTTTCCTCAGACTAATCTAACAGATATTAACGCATTTTTTAATTCTATAAATAATTAAGTTTCCTATCTAATATCATAGTTGTTGTAGTACATTTGATATATGCCCTAACCTACACGTATTACATGTCATAGCTCTCCATGTCCTATTATTACATTTAGGAATGTGGAACATAAAATCGTATTACCTGGTTTAATTGTAGTTAGTTCTGTTACAGAAATAGATGATACCTTCACAATTATTTCTCTCTCTCCTGCGAGTGGAACTACATCATGCGGCGTCTCTCGCACCCAAGCTCCCATCTTCTTCTATCTTGCCAATCATCTTTGATGTGACGATCTCTCATTGACTGGCGCACACCATCATATCATGTAAGTCACAATTATTTGTTCCCTCAATTAGCAGACACCCTTCTCATACATTGTTTAAATTGATTATTCCTCGACTTCAAGACTAATGTTATGAGTCGGTTGAATATCAAATGTATTCCAGGTTGCAGCCAGCTTCCTAGGCTAGCAGATACAGAAATTATCGGTGCCTTTGCAATACTTTGCACAAAATGTGAGCTGTTCCAAATACAGCAATGTGTTGAACTTCCCAGTCTTTTGGATGACCAGGGAATTTTGCCAAGTACTTACACAAAGTTTATGGAACAAATTACAGTACTCCGATAACTATTGGGACGATCTGTTCTTTTGCGCCCCACATTCAGCTGATCTCGATTTCGAAACTCTTGTATTTGAGACATTTCTCTACCTCCTTGGTTACGAAGTTTTGATCTCATGGAACAGCCTCGTACAAGTAGACACGTTTTTTTTCTCCAAATCCCGAAATAACAATATCCTCTTTGTTTGTGGCTATCGTGCGATCAGCTTTTAATTTGTTGGTCGTACAGTATTATACACTGTCCAACAGACTAAACCAGTTTTGATGAGTGTTCGCACCACTTAAAGCATGTATTTGGATCTCCGAGGGCGGTACAGACCTGTCAGTTGCGGTAACTACTGTACACACTCTGTCGTGTCTTCAGAAAAAGTACCACACCACCTCCTTCAATTCATCCCGGGTCCATCTCTGATTATGTCTTAGAGTTTCTAACGGCTCTGGGTCCCTGGGACGAACATCCGTGGGTTGGCCAGACATCGACAAGGTGACATTACCTCGATTTCTGAGAAGATATGGGACGTTGGTAGAACAAGGCACGTTAAGATTCATTACAGTTCTTGTTCTATCCGTTGTTTAAATTTATTATTATTATTATTATTATTATTATTATTATTATTAAATATTAGGAGCTTCGAAACATTTTTAGTTTAGAGAGCGACTCGGAGAACTATCAGGATTCGTATTCAAGAGATTTAGGATTCGGCCGGCCTCTTGACGTTTGAGCGCAGCATTCTTTGGAAACCCAACCTCACATGGTGCCTACAGGGTGACCCATTTAACTTGACCATACTTATGCATTTTTTTAGTGTAGAATCCGAGTCTACAACAAAAAGTGGGGATTTAAGATTTCAAAGTTGGCTCCCGCCTCACCCTCAAGGGGCGAGCGGGGAAGTTTGATTTTTGGTCTGACAGATGTGCCCCTTGGAGATTTTAATTTTTTACCTTTGACATTTTTTTGTACGTTGCATATTTTTCGAGTTATTTTGATTTGTCAACTTAAATGGGCCACCCTATATATGTCCGATTTCAGAACATTTGGAGGAAATCGAACGAATTTCCCGTGGGGTGCAGGTGGGGCGGCGCGGCGGCGCCCGGGGCCACGAGATCAGCTCCGTAGGTTAGAATCGCCAAGTTAAAAAACAAAATTGAAATGTATCTCCAAATTGTTCGCTATTCTGTCGCTAATTTGTTACGCAAAAAAAATTGTCTCTATTCATTTGACACTGCGATAACAAATGCTACTATCTTGATATCAAGTTAGCAGCAGTTTTGATATTAAGTTAGGAGCATTTGTTATAGCTGTGTCAAATGAAGAGCGACCATTTTTTTGCGTAACAAAGTAGCGACAAAAATGCGACAAATTTGTAGATTAACTTAATTTTTTTTTAAAGTTTGCGATTCTAACTTTACGGAGCTCTCGAGGACCTCCGAAGAGGCGCCGCGACGGTGGCGGCGGAAGGCGACTCGACGGGGACGGCGAGGGAGGCCGAGGAAGCCAGCAGGCGCAGGAAAGCGAGCTTCAAACGCCCATTCACACGGCCTGGGAACCCACATGGCGGCTCGGATGCACAGTGGGCGACGTTGGCAGTAGGTGGAAACGTACAGGCTGGGATGGCTCTGTGGCAAATTATGTTGCCTCTGTAGCATCAATGACCTGGAGAGTCTAGGGTTCAAGTCCCAACGATGGCGAATTGTTGGTAGTAGCTACACTTCTGGGATGAATTCAAACAGTGCCTAGAGGAGAACTTTAGTGGCCGGCAGGTTTGATGGGTAATTTCCCGTGCTTTATCCGATCAATTCCAAGCGAATGTCGGAGCAGGACTCTAACAAAAACGGCCGACGGACCGCGCGCGATCCAAGATCTTTCCTTCCTCGTCCATTTCCTCCCATTCACTCCCCTTAAACATTTACACCTCCATGCACTACAATACTACACATGTCGGGAGACCAGGCGGGATCCTGGATCGTGTCCCCTCTGAAGCAGGGCACCGCATGGGGAGATATCCGGAAAGTGAAAACTTCTCAAGCGGACGTGTAAAGTCGTGGTATGTGGACCCTTGGCCCGGGCTGCTCAAATGCTAGAACCCAGACTGCCTGACGAGGTCCGCTGCAGTTGTCCGCCTGCCACTCGTCGTTCACTAGACTAGAGCCGAGAAACAGAGCGCCTCCCCTCCCCTGCCTCACGGTTGACTCCACAAGCACTTGAGTCGCTCTGATCTAGCCCAATGCGACCCTCGCCATGCCATTTGAAGTCGCTTGAGGAGAAATCTATATATAAATAAAAGAGAATATGCGTGTGAGTGTCGCACATAGACACAAAAACTACTTGATCGATTTCGCTGAAATTTTCATACTTTGTTGTTATTAGTAATGGGAGTGTTTAAAGAGTGGTTTGAATTAAATCGGAGATGTGGGGGCTTTCTTGATGATTTTTTAGTTTTTTACGATTAACGCGCCCCTGAACTCTACGCAACCTCCCTTACAGTCAAAGATTACGTGCATCTTCACTGCAAACAAGTATTCTGCTCCTGCTATTATGTAATATCGGCCGGAATTATTACTTCAATCTCGAACAGGTAAATTAAATTTATCCAAGAGTGTCATAGCAAACGCATGCCCAAATGTGAGGGAGAACATTTTAACAATAGCATACTTGACAACCATGTTCAAACCAGGACAGAGCAAAAAACCTATTACAATTCCAGGACAGGGCAAACAACCTAAAACATCTATTACAATTTCTGCTCATCGTAGTGTAAAACATGATTAACAATCACGTGACCAGTAGTATGTGATGTATAATACACTACAATAGCGAATCATTGCCGGGTTCACTAGTATTTATTAAAGTAGATTTTGTATTTCTTGGAACTGAAATTGTCACCGCAGCTGCGCGCAGGAAGGCAGCGCATGACAGATTGATATGCGTTTACCGCTCATTTCACGTTAAAACGGTCAAGATCTTTTCCTCAAGAACTTGGCAAATTAAAAATATATTTAAAATATTTGATCTAACGCTGTGTGAATGAAGTTGAAGATTTTTCCAAATTTCAACAAAGTTCGCTTTCTTACGATAATAAATGTATGATCCATGTGAATGATCATTTTTGTGCCTTACATTTGGCAGCCGTTCTTCTAAACCACTGTATTATGAGCGTAGTTCAAACACATTCATACTCGTAAGTTTCCGCCGAGGCTATAGGTCTCCGTATGGCTCGGAGGACCTCCTGAGAATCGCTTTTGGGCCAGTGTGCGACGGGGAGGCGACGGAGGCGCCGTGAATGGGCCTGGGAGACCGGAAACACGGCGCTTCCGGATCCGGCGCGGCGCGGCGCTCTCCCAGCACCAGGTGCGACCAAGGCTGCTCGCGGCCCCTTCGCGCCCGCGCGCCTTTGCATCCGCCCCCTCTCCCACCCCCACCCCCACCCCCCACCGCGGCAGCTCGCGATTGGGTCGATTCGTCGAAATGCTCTCAAATTGGAGAGATGTTTCACTGAATATGGATGTCTCGTTTGGATGACTTCAGGTCTAATTAATTGTCCCTTTACTCGTTTCGGTCTACCTCTACAGCTCTTCGCGCTTCGGCTTACTCGCATCTTCTTCGCGCTTAGGCTTACTCGCATCTTCTTCGCGCTTAGGCTTACTCACATCTTCTTCGCGCTTAGGCTTACTCGCATCTTCTTCTCGCAACGTCTACACGCATCGGTCTACTGGTACCTATCTATTGGTATTCTCTATTCATACTCATGCCGATCTATTCGTACCTGTCTTCTCGTGACGGTCTACTCTTATCGGTCAACTCATATCTGTTTATACCTGTCAATATTATTAGACGACTCATATCTGCTTATTCATCTCCACGGACTCATCTTGGGATGTTCATATCTGAATATTAATTATGGACTACTTATCACGGTATGATCTTGGGTTACGTAGCATATATTATTTCGAGATCCATCTCCTCAATGACTATTTTCCTGAAAGAAGATATCATCAAAAAGAAAATTCTGAAGCTATTTTCCCGAATCTCTTTTCCCGAATGTTTTCCGAATACAGAAAATTATCTTCATTTAATTTACATATAACATCTTCATTTTAAAATATTAATTTTTTACTTAATAATTAATCACAGTAATAACTTGTTTTATTTCACTATATTTTTATTGTATTTCTTTATTAATCTTTTAATATGTGAAAGAACTGTAGTTGAGTTCTTAAAGTATAAGCTCATGTACTTCAGGTTTTCAAAAATATGATCACTCCGTAAAATAGCCAATCACATTTTGGCGCGAATTTCAAATTTTTAAACTGATAAAATTAATTTTGATAATTTTGACTATTGTCCACATTGTTTAAAAATCTGAAGAAAATATATGTTATAGAATGTTATGAAACACATAACTGAGACAGTATTCCAATGTCATTACATCGAAAATCAATTTCAATTTTTTTTATTTTTTCTATTTGTATTTGGCGCCAAAATTGGTTGATAAAAATACCTTCAAATTCACGTTTTTCTTCGTCTCTCCAATTATTTTTAACCTGATACATGTAATAGAAGCTGAGAAAATAATAAAACATGAAAAAAAAGGTTTTTCATTGTATCTCTGCAACAGATTGTCCTAGGAGACTGATTTTTGGGAAAACTAAGACATTTTGTATTCCCTTTCATATGAGATTCGATTATCGATTTGGATTGGGTGCACTTTTCACCCCCTTATTTGGCTATACCCTTTGACTGCGCTTAATAGAAGCATCTTAGAACGCTTAGTAAGTTTAGTAAGCTTAACATGATTACTGCAAAGTTTCCGTTCGAAAAATCGAACTTGTAACAGGCATTGAATCTACTTCAAAATGAGACTGCAGTGGCCTAACCCGTGCTTTACTGTAAGTTGTGTTTTAGCTAACCGCATACCACAAACACACTTTTTGAAAATAATTTATTTTCGTTTCAACAAATCCTGACATTAATGTTAAAAAATGTAATTTGTATAAACAATGCTTCTGCATATTCCAATCAATTTGGCGAATGTTTCATTGATTTTTTCGCGCTTCTCCACGTCTCGCAATAATAAATTACTTAGATTTCTTGCTGATGGCACCCTTTTATTTCTTGCAATGACCTAACTACATGAAATCATTATACTAGTGGAATCAAATCTTAATTACAAATTTTATTACAAAGTATCTTAATCAAAATATACATTTCATGCAGATTTGTACACTTTATTCACCAAGGACCCAATCTCGAAACCTGTAAGTGACCAAAAGATGTTTCTTAATTATTCTGACGGCGAGGATTCACATCACACATCAAACAATTCTCATATAAAATTAATTTCTCAAAACTTATTAACACTTTACTTGATTTTCAAAGCTACTTCATACAGCAACATATTCGTTGATTAGTTTCTCTTTTATCGTATGCGTCAGCTTCCCTGATTTATCTTTGTTTCTAGCTTTGTTTCTCTTCCACAGAACCATCTTCGTCCTTCCTAAGTCATTACTTGAAGGACGTTGCAGATGTATGTTTTACTACGCTATTGTTCTATTCATTGTGCCTTCGTATCGCGGGTTCTATTAAGAACTTCATACACCTTTATCTGTGTAGATACCAGAGTAATTCAGAATTCTTTCTATTCACAGGCCAAAGCACTTTTACAGTTTGTTTCATTCTAGAGGCTCATGAAACGCTTTCGATTGCTCAATCAACTGTAATCTTCCACAGTCCGTCATGCCCATCAATCTAATGCAGTTTAATACATAAAAATATGCCTAGAATTTGAAATATTATGTAATGTGGAAATTTTTTTACTTTACGCTTTCAAAATGACGATAAATGTAATCCACTTTTTAAAAGATTCAATCATATATTTTTCATTAAAAAATTGAAAAATGTAAAATACGGAAAGTAGACTAACACTTATAACGCATTTCATCCGATGCGAAATTCTTCATGTATTAAAATTCTACCTCTTGTTTCCCTCCGTAGGATACAAAACTTGTTCTTTTCCATTTATTATTTATAATTTTTATTTCCTCCTCCTCCTCCTCCGCCTCCTCCTGCCCCCTCCTCCTCCACCGCCGCCTCTTCCTCCTCCTCCTTCTCCGTCTTCTCCTCTGCCGCTTCCTCCGCCGCCATCTCCTCCTCCTCCGCGGCTTCCTCCTCCTCCGCTTCCGCCGCCGCCGCTTCCTCCTCCGCCGCCTCCTCCGCCGCCTCCTCCGCCGCCTCCTCCGCCGTCTCCTCCGCCGCCTCCTCCGCCGCCTCCTCCGCCGCCTCCTCCGCCGCCTCCTCCACCGTCTCCTCCGCCGCCCCCGCTTCCTCCTCCTCCGCCGCCCCCGCCTCCTCCTCCTCCGCCGCCCCGCCTCCTCCTCCTCCGCCGCCCCCGCCTCCTCCACCACTTCCTCCTCCGCCTCCTCCTCCGCCGCTTCCTCCTCCTCCACCGCATCTCCTCTTCCACCGCGTCTTCGTCCTCCGCCGCCTCCTCCTCTTCCGACACCGCCGCCTATTCCTCCGCCACCGCCTCCTCCTCCTCTCCTTCTTTTTCTTCTTCTTCTTTTCAGAAGTATTCGAAAGAACTCTTACAGTTTTTTTGCCACTTCTGTATTATCCTTTGATTTGTCTTGTCTCTGCCTCTCGTCTTTCAACATTAGAATTTGAGTTTATCTACTTATTCATTATTTTTTATTCAAAAACCAATCGATGCTCAACGTTTACCTACTTGGAAGAAGGTAGAAGAGCTATTTTTATTGTGTAGATAGATATAAAGTCTCATTTAATTTCCTGTATGGAACAAAAGAAAATACAAAAAACGCAATCGACTGGAGATCAGTATTGTAAATTAAATAAACCTGGTCCAACTTTTACACTTTTGTACAGTCATGAAACAACACTTAATACACGTCCAATCTACATTATCATTCCCACTTGTATCTTCATACCTCCATCATTTCACTTGTTCTCCATACCTCTTATACGAGTCGATCACTCCAAACATGACACAAATGTGTAGTTCTCTTGATGTGCTCGTCGGAAATCGGCATACGGACAGCAATTTAATTTACCACCTTGTAACTCTTCTTCGATCGCGACATCGAAGCAATCTCGCAACACACATTACACAGGCGCCCCAACGGTACACCACTTCTTTTTTTCTCTGCAACGGAGAGCAGCCCGCGTTACAGCGACGTGGGCACCTGAACGGCGGCGGCCGCGACCAGGGCGGCCTTCACGCCGACAGGCGCGGCGCGGAGCGGGGCGGGGCGGGGAAGGGCGGGGAGAGCCGCCAACGTGCGCGCGGCGTGTGTTGCGTAGGTCGCGGGGCGGCGGCCATCTACAATTCATTGTCTCCCATGGGCCACAGCCCGCGTCTACCCGTCGCCGCCACTGGCAGGCGATTGGATGCGCTCGTTGAGCTCAGGGTCGGATTAAGGCATGAGCTTTAGCCATCCAGGGGAGTCCACTTGGAAGAGATAGGCTCGGGCACTAGAGGATAATTGATGTTTTTCAATCAAATTACTTGTTGGCATAGATATGAAAAGGAAATGTGGAGATTAAGTAATTAGTTAGTGCCTTATTGTAAGTGGCGAGTCGCGGGCCAGCAGGCTCGCTCTTCCGTCCGACAAAACAAATTTCGTTACGCTCCTCTCACTATCTAACTGAGAAAGAAGGTATTACTCGAGCGACGAAACAAACGATTTTGAAGTTAGCTCAGCTTCTTTTAGTCTTGAGGATCTTTTACATGCAGTAAATCTGCAATATGGGACAACCGGCTTTACTTCCCGTCCGAAGGAATGCGTACGAAGGATTTTTTCGCCCTTAAAAATCCACGGCTTCGGCCGAGAGCCCGCAAACGTGGGTACAGCGGGCCGATACGCTAACCCTTATATCACCGAACCCGCGCGACGTAACAACTGTCTTAAAAAATGTACATTAATGCAGTATTAGAGAGTCGGAAACCCAGCAGTTCCTTAATATTTTCCATCTCTGGGTTGCCAGGACTCAACCCCGGTCTCATCAGTGAATTTTTTTCCGGGCAAAGTGGTTTCCCTGCAGGTTGTCTTGGGGCATCTCGCTCTCCTTACATACAGTGAAATTATTTTAGCGTGGCCGCTCAAGTTCAGGTCTCTGAGATGCCGGAAGAGTCCATTCCTTAAACCTATCGCTTTAGAGGGGAGCGCGTCCCTTCCAAGGACGTGTTGACAGCCCTACTCCAGTTGAGTAAACATTGACCCTGACTATTCGAATCAGTTACATTTCCCTAATAGTATACAGCTATTTGTATGAAGTTCTGTATAAGTGATTATTATTTTGTTGTGATCATTGCAATGCATCCTGTTCAGAGCAATTTGCATGAGGACGTCCTTCACAGCCAGACGTATGAAGCCGTTACAAAAGTATGTCAATTTATGAAGAGAAGCAAAAGAAGGCATTGAAAATATCAAAGCAATTCTTAAGACAGTAATTGCTGCTTGGGGGGTTTCGAAAAGATATATTTGCAGAATTAATTAGAAAATTAATTCTATTCAATCAGGATAATCGTGTTCATTTTCTATTCCTAATAAAGAGAAGAAGGGAAAGGTCGTGGAATCTGCTCTCGACAGTTTCAATGAGAGTGTAATTTGCCGAACAATGACTTAATGCATCAAAAAATCGTTATTTTTTTAGGAAACGACGCGAACGATAGTAAAGACAGTGATAGTGATACTACTTATGATAGTGAGGAAACGGGTATCTGTGACAGTGGAAAACATGGATGATGAGGACAGAGACAGGCTATTCCGTGAATTTGGTGTTTCCCCATTACCTAGCAAAGACACTACAGCAAATTGATTTCCAAGGCCATTCGCTAGCATGTGCGGTTCGGTAGACTAATGTTTTTGGTATGGGCAGACGAGCCAGGCGCGAGCGAGCGCCGCCTCCTGGCTCTCTCCCCACCACTTTCAGCTTCCCCATCTACTCGCGGATCCCAGCGGCCACCCTAGAAAAATTTAGCTGTACCATCATTCATAGTCATGATTATAGTATCACCTCTTAATCCAACTACTCAAAATATGTATGACGAGGAGTGATATTAATTTAATAATCATGTATTACTTAATAGCTTTACTGTACGTTTTTATTTTCTCGTATACTGCGAGTTTAATGTAGCATTGATGACAGCACGAAAGGGAGCAGAGCAGGAAGACTGCAGGAAAATCAGTAAAATGTGGCTGTATGTGTGTGTGGGGGGGGGGCTAGTGTGTGTACCACTGAAGACCAGGCGCGTAGATTCCAACTAGGCTCTGACAATGCTTGAAGGGGGCTAGTCTTGTGTGCCCTCAAGAGGCAATGGACGAAGGACGGCTGGCCTGAAAGTTTGCTCTCAAACTCGTGAAAGTATACTCAAATCGTTTTTTGTCGTTGAGTCGCTGAGTTTTACAACCAGTGTTCTAATATTTGTAAGAATATTTGGTTTTAATCATATATTAGTGTTCTTCCTCTTGAAGAAACTTACCGTCATATGTATATAGTTAATTTGGGCGAAAATAAAACTATTTGGATAAGTTACCCTAAACTAACGGCGAGGGTAGTCAAAAGATGCATCCTACTCATCATAATGTCCAGAGCGGTGTTTAATGAAGACTTTTTCACTTTTTAATGTGGGACGCAATGATAGTTCTGAAATGTAGACCACATAAATGTTTCACACTGCTTTACTGCTATTCTTATTCTTTTCTCAGAATGGTGCAATATGCATATCAGAGAGTAAACTTATTTGAATACTGACAGAAAAGCAGGTGAATATAACATGAATTACACTGAGGGGAATTTTTTTCCTGACTTTCACACATGTCTGTCCGTGTCGAAGTAGCCAATGCTAAGCAAGGATATGTTCAAATTAAACCAATCCCAGATGTTTATCGCCATCACTTTTTTTCCTTTTTTTACCGATGGTAAAAACTTTGTTTACCTTTTTAAGACAACGATAACAATTGTTTCAGGTCCAAAATAGATTGTACGCATCAATATAATATTAAAATGTGTCGTTTTGGTAATGTTTAAAACTCTAAAATATAAACTATTAATAAAGATTCAGTGCCGAAAAACAGCGAAAGGAACAGAGAAAGCGTGTGGAACCAATTTCAAGAATTTTGTGAAGAAAGAAAATACAAATGGACAGCACAAAGTGCAAATGAAGAAATTACACATATTTTAGGCAAGTAATATACGAATATTAGATGATACAAATAATAGTGAGTACAAATAATATGCTATCAAAACTATGTGGAACGTTACAACCAAAATTATTCAGGAAAATATTTTAATGACTACACACATGTGTTCAATCCATTCGAAATGCACGAATTCCGCTGCTAATTCTTCTTGTACATCTTCCATTTCAAATACTTCCACGGGATACCAAGACTTGAAAAACAGCTTCCTACAACGTT
Source organism: Acheta domesticus (assembly GCA_031308135.1). Taxonomy (NCBI): domain Eukaryota; kingdom Metazoa; phylum Arthropoda; class Insecta; order Orthoptera; family Gryllidae; genus Acheta; species Acheta domesticus. Next base: position 118,093,858 of record JAHLJT010000631.1, on the reverse strand, counting down.
AATAATTGTGCTTTCAATAAATGTTCTTGTTAATAGCCTTGTTATAATTGTTTTTTGAAGGTTTTATTACCATGACATTGAAACATATTTGAAAACATTTTCTGCATTAAACTATTATTCAAATTTATTTGATTATAAATTATTTCAGGAGGCGGAGCTGAATAAAAGTTTTTCATTTTTCGGCTGTAATTTTGAGTAATATTTCTCTTTTTCGTAATTCCTGTGATTTATATTATCCTTTCAAATGATGTAATGTGTTTATTCGTGAAATAGTCACACTAAATATCACTCGAAGTGCTGTGATATTACTTATGATAAATAGGTAGATTTGGTTGAAATTTGAAAGTGACTAAAATTTAAACTATCGTCCGCAATGGATCAATGGATTTTATCTAAATCTTTGCCAATCGTGATTATGCAGACGCGGAGATACAACACTAAACCAACAACAAAGAAATCTCGAAATGGGATCCGTGTATCGGTCATTTCCTCGCACCAGCTGAGTTAACTCAGAGCCAGCTCGGCCGTTGCCTGTGAAGCGACTGGAGTGGGAGGTTCTAGGCGGTTGCGAATTTCCGACACAAACTAGATAAACAGGTCGAATTCAGCCTGGCAGTCTGGAGAAGTGAAGGGGCCGGTTGCTCTGATTGGTGGTTTCCGTGGTTTCTCTGATCAATTTCAGGAGAATGCATGAGCAGTATCCTAAAAAACGGGCCATGGACCGCACGCGATCTTTCCTCCTTCATGTTTGCCCTCTTCTCTCCCCATATTCGTAAGCATTTATACTCAAACTGCACTTCTACATACGCCGAGAGACCAGTCGGGTTCTTCAAGCTTATCTCGGCTGGGGCGGTGTCCTGCTGGGGCAGAGACTTCGGGGAGTAAATCCCTCAAAATCTGACGTCGGTGCCGGATCTCGCTATCTAGCAAGAGAGGGGCACAGCCACTCTAGAGATAAAATATTCACTTCACTTACGTGACTAATGACCATAGCAGTGACGTGCTCGAAAACAATCAATTGGTAATTTCCTCACGAAATGTCAAGGAAAGAAGAGGTTTGAGAACTGCACGGGCCCCCATTGTGTCCCGTTTCCAGGGAGAAAGAACAAAAGGGTATTTATGGTATTTAGATCCACGAACTCTTGTTTTTTTGTAATTCACACTTTTTACAATTGAATAGTTACCCCGAATAGAGATCTAACCCACGAAAAGAAAAGTTTTCAGGAAAGAGAAAAAAGCTCTAATTAATGTAAATACCTTTATTGCTGTAAAAACTTGTATACCATCAATATATTATGAACTGATTCACTCTGAAGTCAAATTTTAGTCAAGGCACTACCGCTCATAACATACTCGCATCGATCCGACATCTTGCTGCAGATAGATTACTATTCGCCAATAGGCCAACTTTACCTAAAGAATAACTTACTTTTTAATCGCCGATGCGCCCTCAGAATAGAGGGAGCTGTGTAGCCGTCCAATAGGTCACTATTCCATTGAAATTTCATATTTCGACTTTTTGTGGGTTAGATCTGTATTCAGGGTAACTATTCAATTTTAGAAATTGTCAGAAATTCGGCATTTCCAAAATAAATTCTTTTGGGGTCATCCATAAATTACGTAACGCTGAAGGGGAAGGGATGGGGTCTGAGGCAGCGTTACGCTGCGTTACATTGAGATAGGGAAGTGCGTTACATGGGGGGGAAAGGGTATTGAAAATACTCGAAATTTGCGTTACGTAATTTATGGACGACCCCTTTAAAAGAATTTTATTGTCTCGGTAGTGACATTTCTTGTTATCTTACATAAGTTTGAAGTTATATTAATGCGAGGACCAGTACACATTGTGATTTATCTTAGACTCAGTCCAAGAAAAACAGAAAAATAATATTGAAATATACTTTATAGGGCACAGTAACACTGTACAGTGTGTTCGTGACGGCTTAATTGGTTTTCCTCCTATATATAACCATACGAAACAATAATTTACATCGGCAACTCTAAATTGGAGCAATACTTGAATCACGAAAAGTGTATTACTTCTTGCGTGAAATTATACTGTGCCCGTGAATGGCGAAACATTAAACGTTCGTGACTAATCGGCCTGCAACTCTATGCACCAAGCGCACTCACTTCTGGTTAAGAAATTCTGATCTAGTCTACCATCTGGCCTTCCCTCTCACCCTATTCGTATCGAGAACATTCTCTCATAGGCAACCTGTTGTTGTCTTGGCTTTTGGGTTGATCAATTACACTTCTCCAGAGAACAAATAGCTGATTCCCCGTACTTTCAGACGCTTAATTCTAATGTCTGAAGATGTGTGGGTTATTTCACATTTCGTGAAGACAAGGTAGAAAAAGCAACGCACCAAACACATGATAAGATATGACATGTGCGTTCGTGGAAACAGATGGTCCGGCCCCGAGAGGGAAATGTCTTCTGAGGGTGTGCACACGAATGCCACTTTCCCTGCCGGAGCCAGTTGTGTTCGGTGGTGGGCGTCCACGCGCCAGATGCCGGTGTCCGGCGGTGGACCGAGGCCGGGTTTGTTTCATTCCTTATACCCCGAGATTCCATCGAGAAGAGGATATTCCGGGCTGTCTCGCTGTTGGTCAGTAAAAAAGACGTCCAACGCCACGCTCCTACTTTCTTGACAGTGCGGAGATCTTTAAGTCATTCTGACGTGTTCAAAAAGCGTTTTAGTTGTTTTTTTCTTTTGAGTATATGGTCTCAAAAATAAATCATTTTACTTATTTATTAAATAAAGTTGGCTGTTTATGTCGACATTCTGCGTAATTCCACACCGTAAAGGTGACATGTGGTAAAAATAATATTCTGCTACAGTGACGTTAAACGACAGTGCCCAGTTACTTTTGACAATACGTTGTATTTTTTTTGCCCGACATCATTTCCACTCAACTCTATTACGAATATGTAAAAGTTTCAGAAATACGAACGAAATACGAAATCGTAGTAAGTGATCGTTTCTTTTCAGTCAGGTCTAGCTTTTAGTTTTTTAATAAAATTAATATAATAACTATAATAGTAATAATTTGATTGACTTTTACTATTAGTTACATAGTTATAGTTAACTAACATTTTCTTTCTTTGAAAAAAATGAACATGATAAAGTTTAACATATAAAATACACACTACGCTTAATTACTTAAATATAATAATTTGATAATGCAATGGAAAATAGAGTTCCCTTCTCCTAGCCATTTATTTTTTTCTGATTGATACATTTATCTTTAAAAGGAACAAAAAGATAAAAAGCCAGAATAAGATCGTTTACGTAACTACTAGTGACTGCATGTTCCGGAGGTTGATAAATAAATACTTTCTTACTCCATGTATCCACACAACAATATATCTTTGTCTTTACAGTTTTTGTGAATGATTATTACATTTTGTAATGATATATTATTATTGGTAACTCAATATATTTATTTATATTAAGAGTTTTTAAATCTTTTGTAAATTTCAAAATTTCTTATAATGTGAATTATTGCTTTGGATAGTGAATTCAGTAGCTTATTGCTTAGGATAATGAATTCAAGAGTAAGCTTTCTTCAGTAAAAACGACGCTTTATCAGGAACATTCATTTTTGCGCAACCCTCTTCCCAGAAGTTTCGGTGTCTGAGGAACCTGCCAGTCATTCTGAAGGAGGGCACCACTCCCTGGGATTAATTTCCAGAGGAGAACTTCTCCTTTCCAGAACATGACGCCGAGGTAGCCTATGGACTCATCTCGGTCCTCTAACTTTACATATGCCCGAGTTAGACCATGATGCAATCTCGTTGCTTGATCCACATGCACAAACAGATTACACAGAACTTTCATTCTCACTAACCGGACTGATCAATGGATTTTGGAAGGTTTACAGGACGCAGGTGATATATGAGGTACTGGGAAAGCATCGATATCACAAACACAACTTAAAACTTTCATGTATAACGCAGAATTCAAACCAATAACCTGGGCCCGCTACTTTGGCGCGCCTTCCCGAAGCTCTTGGGCTAGGTGGCCGGCCAAATTTAAAAAATAATTATTGTAATTTGACAGTCAAGACTAAAATACGTTATCACCGCAATGGTTTTGTTGAGTTGTTGAGGAGTGCAACTCATGAAGACGAAAAATTAATGTGCACCAAACGAATGCGACTATTACATGGTTTTTAAAATCCTAGTCTTTGTCATACGACTAAATATTTAATTTTATTCAAATTAACAATTAACATTTTAAGATTAAATTTTTTACAGGTACATTTTTCGGTACTTCACTCTAATTCACGAGAAGTTTATCTCGAAATTTGTCACAATGCGATAAATAAATGTAGTATTAGTTTGGATAGGAAATTTAACTCGACGTTTAACTCATTATTCCTGCGAGTTTACCAACGTGCTACGTTCCCAACTTGAGAACATCATCTTCCCGACGAAGAAATGGTGACCTATTTTACCACATGGTCCTTCCCTCTGCCACCATTTAAAATAGATCCTAACGCGGAGTTGAACCGTGTTCTTCACCACCTATGTCGACAGAGACAAGTTTCCGCTGATCGTCGTGTTTGAAGCTCTCTCACACTCACACACATCCGCGCGAACTATTTTCGCGGGGGCCTAAACCCATCGGCCGCCTCGTCCGCACATCGCCGGAGCGCCGAGCCAAAGCGGAGCGGAAGAGGCGCTGAAAGACAGGAACAAAAACAGAGCGGAGGGGGGGGAGGGGAGGGCGGACAAGAAGTCGACGCAGGTGGAGCGGAGAGCGCGGCCGCGGCGAACACCTGGACGCCACGCAGCCGTCGCCGCAGTGCCGGCGCCATAGGCATCGGCAGACCGGGCAATCGCCCAGCGCCCACAAGTCAAGGGTCCCGATGATGGGACTGATGGGAAAAATTAGTAAAAAATTGAAAAAGAAGTTAGAACTCGAGAAAATCGTTATCGTGATTTTATAAATCGCGGTACAATAGTCCAGTGCAATGGTACAATTGTCTTTCAGTAACCACTATTTCAGTATTGTAAGTCTTGTGTTTCATAACATTTTCAGTTACTTTTCTACCTTACTTATAAGGTTCAACTCTTTGAAATGAATCAAATGACGCCAACATTAAAATAGATTCTACTGAAATTCATATTCATTATTTCTTGTATTTTACAAGTGATTTTGTTAAACACTCTCTAAACACAACAATTTTTTAGCGTTTTAAGCTCACCGCCGAAATTGTATTGATCACTAAATACTTTTACTTAAAACTATCATTTAAAATACATTTCCAAAAACTTTTTCTACCTTAAAAGTAATTTTTGTTACTTGTTTAGATAAAATAACTCAAGAGTTTCTCGATACAACTTCCGCATCATTAATTTTTTCGGGGAGGGGCTTCTTTTCAGCTATGCCCCCGGCCCAAAATTGTGTAGCACCGGCCCTGCGCCTAGGGCCGTTGTAACATGTTTTTGGGCCCTAGTCTGTAAAATGTAATGGGCCCTTGGCCCCTTCGGTAATTAATGTACATCCCAACATAATTATGTCTTTGAATATTTATTTTATTAATAAATATTATTATTAAATAATAATAATATAGTATGGACATTATATATAATAATAAATTAAATTTGAAATTTTAAGTACAATAATTAGCAATATTAATATGTTGTTTTTAAAAACAATACGACAAACAATGCTTTGTTCAAACGATGTAGACAACTCTTAGAGACAATAAAGTCATAAAATTATATTTTTCTCGGCGCTTTTGACCAGTCCTATGCACACTTCAGATTTTCTTCTAAATGAAAGGCCTTTGATTCAGAAACGTACTTTCTTAAAAGTACTTTATTTAAATGTATCAGTCTATGGTAGAATAAAAAATATAAATATATTAATATACTTTATGTGTATTTTTTTAAAACAGAGAAAATGTTTGTAAAGTTTAGAATATTTGCTTGTAAATCTTATTACGATTAAAATGCTATAAAAATTGAGCAAAAAATTCTACAAATTTGTGGGCCCCCAAAAGTTCCGGGCCCTGGACTGCAGCCTTGTCAGCCTAGTGGATACAATGGCTCTTCCTGGGCCGCCGTTGACTCTGCACAAGCCACCGCAGCCACCCTGTTTCCTGGCCAAGAGCGTTTTTACCGTCGCTCTTCACCTCCGGAGCCGACACCGCCCAAGTGACTTTATGGTTGTATTGCGTTTGCTTCGTTGGCCCCCTTTCGTTGTCGTTGGGGCCGCCACTGTCACCGGATTTAATATCTACCACTTCGCATTCCTAAAACCTTCGGATCTGTCCCACAGCTGTCGCCTTCAATCAGGTTAACGTTCGTTCTATTGCATAATTTTGTTACAGTAATCATTCGTTCTTTACCTCACTTGCTGAAGTAGAGCTGTTACTTTTATAATTATGAACTGATCAAACCCCGCTCTGTAGGTACTGTAACTTTCATAATTACGAGTCGAACAATCCTTTCAAACATCTTCCACTCTGATACTTACACTTCAGGCTGTGGATCCGTCACTGCCTTTATCTCTCTCTTTCCTTTCTCTGCCTTAACCTCTCCTTTTATCTCTCCTATCTTTTCTTCGATATTTCTCCTCGCGTTCCCATATGTCGCTAACTCTGCTACCTCGTCCTTTACATTTGCGTTACCCTCTACATCGCTACTACTTCTACTCTTGCCTTCGCTTCTATCCCGATCTCCACTTGCTACCTTGCCTACACCATGGATCCTGTCTCTACCTATAGCCCCATACATTTGTCTCTACCGCCACCTCTTTCTCTACCTCTATATTTACCACTGCCTCCAACTCTGCCTATATCTCCACATGTACCTCTGCCTCGCTCTCTGTCTCTGCCTCTATCTCTAGCCCTACTTTTACCACTGACTCTGCCTTTATCTACCTCTCCCTCCACCTCTGCCGATATCTCTACCTCTCCCTCTGCCTCTGTCTCTTTCTCTACCTCTCCCTCCACCTCTGCCGCAACCGCTGTCTTTACCCGGCAGTAGGCGCGCGGGGTGCCTGAGTCAACCCATCATTGTTTCGGAGCTCACTGTACTTTTAGTTTTAATTATAATCTTGCGAACTTCTCAATACTTTTCGAAGAAAGATTTGTGCACATACATCTACTCTTCTCTTTCAACTGCTTCCTGTCTTTTCCTGGAAAGTTTGTCGCAGAAGCGATGGCGAGCTGCGTGGGGGCCACCGAGTCGCCTCGCGCAACCTTTGTTATCGCTTCCTACCACGATGTTCAGAGTAGTTTTTAGCAGGGCGGTACAGAGAGATGTTTTATTTTCAAATACACACCGCGGTAAGAGCTTTTGTTCTAGAATATTTTTTCATAACAAATATTTTAATGATATGATTATATATATAATAATAATTTATATATATAATAATTTATATATATAATTATTATAATATATATATTATTATGATATATTTGTATTATGGATTTATATTATAATGTATATTGTACTCTGAAATATGTTTACATCACATATTACATCATATTATTTATATTATAATTTTTACTGTTTTTCAAGCGCAGAAATGATTTCATTCCTAGGCGATGGGGAGAAAATCATCAAAAAATTTGTGAAAGTTGTTTACAAAAAGAACATTCTTAAAAATTAAATTTTTATTTGTGATTGTTTCCAAACTATGCATAAATACTTGGAAATAAACACGTATTCATTAAAGAAACAAAGTAGTTTGTTATTAATTTTCTTGACATTTTTACTGTGGGGTGACTGAGGCACCCCGCACACCTCAATTTGTTACAAAACTTGGCGCGCCTACTGCCGGTTTATCTCTGCCTCTACCTCTACTTTCGCTGTTATCCCGATCTCTCTCTCTCTCTCTCTACCTCTACCCTTCTGCCTCGGGTGGCGCGGGGGCGGTGCCGCGTTGTTCCGCCGCCTGATTAGTCGCGCCGCGTAAATATAGGCCGCGGCGGCCATATTTATCCGGAGGCGGAGGGTGAGCGGAGGGCGGAAGGCGCGAGGCGGAGGCGGAGGCGCGCCTCCAGACCGGCGCCGCCCAGCCACGCATCGAGCGGCAGCGGCAGCAAAGAAGGCTGGAGAATCTGGACGCCAGGGGATGATCAAAGCTTTTTTCCTACTATTTCGTCTCCACGGTAGCCATGTGGAGGTGAATCGTCTTTGTCTATTTGCCAATTTAATTTTTTTTTAATATTCTGCCTATAGCTTTAGTAGTTTGAAGGAGGGCTTCTTCTTGAACATACTAGCTGAAAATGAGTTAATTATAGTTTAAAAAAATAGTGAAATGAATCTATAGGTTCCTTGATCTACCTAATATGAAGTTGTTATTTTTTCAAGGAGGCACCAGTAGAATGCTGGTTACCAAATCGAGATGCTTACGGCAGTAGATACAGCATGGCTAAAAACATATTCTCAGTAAGTAATTTATTTATTATTTCGATTCGAATGGTGTTTATAGTCGAATTTAGCTGGGCTGATGCAACCGACGCACCGCCCCGGGGTCCGCAATGTCAGGGGACCTGGAACAGGACTCTCGTCAACACACAATTGAGGTGGGATTCTGTTCAAAAATATTTTTAAGCTACCTCGTGGTAAAAAAATGTAACAATGTACAAAGCTCGTACAATACTTTATTCCTTGTTATTGGCGCCATTGAATGTGGGAAACTTTATTTCAAAAAATGACGACAACAAATACAACGAATTGACTGGAAAGTTAATGATTGAGACAGGATGTATTCACAACACTTTCGCCACTTCTTCTGTATCCCATCGCAAGCGCTGTACTATTTCGCCGACTCCTCTCGCAAGACCAGACGCCATATTCTAATAATTGAAATGTTCGTTTACTACCTACGCGATGTATTGGGAACAGAACAGAAAGAATATGCGAATGGTTTGTTTGTGTTTCACACGATATTCGATCTGTACTGTTGCCTCTTCTACTTCACGCACTATGCATGTGCTAGTTTATGTTCAATGGTTTACGGACGAAAATTTTACATATTCATTTTCAGAATACAGGCCAAGAATTGAGAAACTCAATATCATCAAATAGAGATAAATTTTTTCGTTGGTTAAATCGAAATTATACGAAATGTCATTCATAATGTAATGTAATGTAATTAATGTAATTCACGTATGTAATCTATATCTTATATATATATATATATATAAGTATATAAATATATATTTTATATATAAAACAAAGTTGTCTTAGTTACTCCGTATATAAGTCAAGAATCGAAAAAAATGGCACTACATGGCGCTGAGTCAATTGTTTACTTTAAGTACGATACAAAATATAGTTTTAAATTATAATAAAGTGAGACACCTTGAACATGCACCCAAAAATAACCAGAAAGATATATCTCCCTCCCCCCCAAGTTACCTATAAAAGAATAAATATCAAGATTAAATCCCTTAACTTCGCAACACCGGAGAAATCTAGCGAATAGGAAACGGTTTCGTGTCCTGTGGGCATCGACAACCATGATAGATGACTTGGGATTAAACAATTCACAAAAAAATAGTTACTGGATATTTTATTTTTATCATGAGAATAGTTTTTAAACATGTTAGATGTTTCTGGAAAAATATATCGATGTGAAGAAAACATCGATCTCGAAACATCGATGTTTCTGATCGAAAGTAACAATGTTTTCAAATCATCTACCGTTTTTTTGGCATCCCTACGTGGTTATTCTTAGTATAGGCCAAGGAGTAGAAAGGAAAGATCGCTTGCGGTCCGTGACCCGTTATTGATAGGATGTAGCACGGAACTTTTGAACAAAGCAGCTGTCGGCTAGCATTTTCCTCCAGGCACCCACTGAGTTCACCTTCGCTAGAATTGTAAACACACATCTCCGTCGGGACTCGAACCTTAGCACCTCCCGTTCAGAATCGCTACAGAAACAGCGGGATTGCTGACTCTGAGCTAAACTCAACCGCAAACTGATGTTGTTCGAAGAACTCTTGGGTAATTTCTGAAATCTTGCGACATTAATCTCTGCTTCCGGTTCGCACGTCTCCTGCTCACGGAGCAAATTGCAGATATAGAGCGGGTGGGGGCAACATAGTCCACTTGCCTCTACCGGAAAGTCAAGAGATTTTATTGCAACTTTATTCCGATTATTCAAAGCAACATATTTTATCATTTATTAATTATTCTGTACCCGTATTCATGAAATGCATAACTAAAATAAAAGAGACTATATGTTGTGACTGCGTTGTCAAACTTTGCGTGAGCCTTTTATAACATCGCAGGTATATGTAACCGTAATATCCAGGAACAATGCAATGAATAGGGCTCCGTTGATTAGTACCATAACCCGCTCTACATTCCGTCGCAAAGGACAGCAGCACTAATGGAAGCAGAAACGTGACATATTAAGACAACCTTGAGACACTTAACTTTTAAATCTAAACTAGTGGTGCTAAAACAGCATGTATTTTCTCGCCTGTATTTTCACGCAAAATTACGCGAAAAGTACTCAAATTTTCGAAAATTCGTACATGACCTTATTTCAAAATCTACCTTTAACATATAGATTTCATTAATGAAAAAATCTCTTCATTCATAAGTTATAGGAAAACTCCGAAAAAATTTTGCACTTTTGAAATTTTCGAAAAAAACAGAGTTTTCAACAATCATAAGACCTGCATCATTCTCTTAAACGTCCTTCATACTATCCAAAAACGAAATTTAATGAAAATCGATAGAACAATTTTTTTGAAAACATCCCAGGGACTTTATGTAAAGTACACCCCAAAATTAAAATATCGGTTTCAAATGTCAGGGGTCGCGACATCAACCAGATCGATTGGACAACATCAGTTTTGGAGAAAATCATCTGAACGCATTAACCCTTAGCTTTGTTCACAAATGGACGGACAGACGAACGGAGAGATGGACAGACAGATGGACAGACAGATGGACGGAAAGACGGACGGACGGACGGACAGACGGACGGAGAGACGGACGGACGGAAGGACAGACGGACGGACGGACAGACAGACGAAAATACTCTCATTTCCAACGTTTTAACCTGAGAATTTGGGAAATTGTTTTGTGACGTTCGGGGAGAGGCTCTCCATGCTCTTTCGCCATCATGTTACTGGATAAACAGTCAGTCATTTGTATTTATTAATTATATCATGAAACTTAATTTCATTCATTTTGTATTCTTTATTCATTTGCTGTATATTGTAATTTAAGTTCAGAGGAAACGGGCGCCCAGAATCATAGTTGCCTCCCTCCCTCTTGTTTTGGGCTGCTCACACCTGTGTTTTAAAATAGCCGTTCATCCCATTGATCCACGGCTATGATCCTCATTGATCACTACTCTTTTTTGTTGGCCGTGCACTTTTTTCGGTTCATTTTGGGCCGGCGCGGCGTCGCCACGAGCCATTTGCTGCGCCCCTGGCAGGTGCGTGGTTCGGCGGCCACGGCAACGGCGACGAAGCCCGCTGTCCAGATGGCCACTCGCCTCTCGCCCGTCCTTAACTTGCTTTGTCACGCACAGTTGGTACTCCCGCAGCCGGAAATGATCTCGGAAACGACGTGGGGCGGAGGCGGAGGCCTGTCGAGCCCTGAGGGGGCGTCCCACGTGCACCCGAGCTCTCGAAAGCTGTTCTTAGTGCTCCCAAGTGCTTTCTGTCGTTTAGTCCGCCCACTTCCTCTTCTTTTGTTCCAATCACTTATAATTCCAATTATTATTATTATTATTATTATTATTATTATTATTATTATTATTATTATTATTATTACAATAAACCCCCATTAGCACAAACTCGCTTAACACGAATTTCGCCGTAGAACGAACAAAACTTCGGTCCTGGCAAGGGATTACGGTAATACGGGCATTTGTAATAGTCCTATCACAGGAATTTTATTATTTGCTTATCGGCCATTGCCACACTCCTGGGGCAAAGTGGAACAAAGCGAATTAGTCAATGATGTTCACTGCTTACACAAATATTGGTAAATAATTAAATCCGAATTTTCAAAAAATCATATGCTGATATAATTATTTATTTCACCTCTAAGTATTTTTTACCATTTCATATATTTTTTGAATTGGGTCGCTTGGCAGAACCTATAACATCTTAAATAAGGTAATGTTATGATGGTAGTTTTTCCAGTACTGCGGGTCGAATTACTCGAATTTGATTCTGATTTTCCCATAGGAAGAACTTCTTCAAGGCAGTCCGTCCGTCCGTCCGTCTGTTGGTCCGTGTGTCCGTGCGTGTGTCCGTGCGTGTGTCCGTGCGTGTGTCCATCCGTCTGTCCGTCCGTCTGTCCGTCCGTCTGTCTGTCCGTCCGTCCGTCCGCCTATCCGTTCGTCTATCCGTCCGTCTCTCCGTCCGTCTGTCCGTCCGTTTATCTGTCTGTCCGTCCGTCTGTCCGTTCGTCTGTCAACACCTCTAGTGGCACCACTAGTTTCTTATTGTGACTCGAATCTTGTGTGATAAGCAACTCAACTTTTCTGGCATTGTGTTCCGACGTAGACAGACTTAATAACCAGTATTATTCATAGGTGTGCACTTCTTATAACGTAAAAAAACAAAATCGCAAATTCGTTACAAGTCATGACCGTGTAATGCAGGTTAATCTACGAAAACTGGCCGTTCAAAGCAACGCCAAGTGACTGCTCGAAACGGAATATTTACACGTGTACGAGAAAGTCAATCATTTCCACAAAAAGAGTGGTCATTTATTAATGCGATCACTCCATCGAGACGGATGATTCGTCGGGTTCCTCTGTACTACGAAAATAACACTAGTGGAACTTTTTTGAACACAAAAATTAATAAACAAGTTGAAGAGTTAAGAAGAACTTATTATAGGATTGGTTTTTTCATAGGACAGCTGTGAAGAACAGATGAGACTGAAAACGGAAAAGTGAATATCAACTATGTATATTGACGATGTAGATAAGTTCTCAAAAAACACGAACATTTTTAATTTTTTCCCCCGATTTTTTGGTCCCTTAATTCTAGAACGAAACTATGACTTTGAGAATATCATACAGAATAAAACCTGGCACTGAATACAAATTTTCATTGCAATATGTGGGGCTCTTTGTGAAAAAATATGTTTCTGAAAATGCACAATTTTGTGCTGTGTCACAGAAAATTTCCGAGTTTTCGAGAAATATCAAAATAAATAATTTGAAGGACTTGTGCTCATCATTCTAATGATTTTTCTTCATGAAATTGGTCCTTTCTAGAACATTTGACTGCGTGTGCTGAGATCGAAGCAGAGAGATGAAGAGATACGCGAAAGATTGTTGAAAAATTAGTAGTTTATGTTTTCAATATAATTATTATAATTATGTATGGCCGTTGTAGAAACTACGAGAAAGTCTGAACGAGGAGAAAATGTCCTGTACATTTAACGTCCTCCAATTTAACCCTAATTACCACCGCCCCTCGGGTCGTCTCATTGCCCATCGGGTAGGGGTGAGGGGTGCGGAATTGTCCACTTTGGAACCTTGTGGTAGAGTGAGAAACACAGCTCCGTCAAGCTGGAACAGCCATGTCAGCTCACCGGAATGAAACATGTCTAATAATTTATTGCTAATTAATTGCCAATTAATTACCACATTTTCGAATTAATTGCCACGTATCTTCAGGGCGAAAAAAGGGTGTGAGCTGGCTTGACGCGACGCCAGCACACACATAAGTGAAATTCGGGTCGCAGGTCCACGGAAACACTCAGATAATTTATTGCTAATTAATTGCCAATTAATTGCCACATTTTCGAATTAATTGCCACGTATCTTCAGTGCGAAAAAAGGGTGTGAGCTGGCTTGACGCGACGCCAGCACACACATCAGTGAAATTCGGGTCGCAGGTCCACGGAAACACTCAGATAATTTGTTACTAATTAATTGCCAATTAATTGCCACATTTTCGAATTAATTGCCACGTATCTTCAGGGCGAAAAAAGGGTGTGAGCTGGCTTGACGCGACGCCAGCACACACATCAGTGAAATTCGGGTCGCAGGTCCACGGAAACACTCAGATAATTTATTGCTAATTAATTGCCAATTAATTGCCACATTTTCGAATTAATTGCCACGTATCTTCAGGGCGAAAAAAGGGTGTGAGCTGGCTTGACGCGACGCCAGCACACACATAAGTGAAATTCGGGTCGCAGGTCCACGGAAACACTCAGATAATTTATTGCTAATTAATTGCCAATTAATTGCCACATTTTCGAATCAATTGCCACGTATCTTCAGGGCAAAAACGGGTGTGAGCTGGCTTGACGCAACGCCAGAACACACATCAGTGAAATTCGGGTCGCAGGGTCACGGAAACACTAAGATAATTTATTGCTAATTAATTGCAAATTAATTGCCACAATTTCGAATTAATTGTCACGTATCTTCAGTGCGAAAACGGGTGTGAGCTGGCTTGACGAAAATGTTTCAGTTTTTAACAATTTTTTTCTCATAAACAACAACGGCAATTAATTTGTGTTTATTATAAAAAATTAGTATATAATGTGTATTAATTATGTTCTTGGTTTACTTCGATTGTGCTCGTTGGTTCTCTCTACAAACGTATTTGAATTTCTGGCATGGTTGAATATGTTTCAGTTTTTAACAATTATTTTTCCGTAAACGACAATGGCAATTAATTCGTATTTGTGGTAAACAATTGGTATATAAGATGTATTAATTATGTTCTCGGTTTGGTTCGAGTGTGCTCGTTGGTTCTCTCTACAAACGTATTTGAATATCTGGCATGGTTGAATATGTTCCAGTTGTTAACAATTATTTTTCCGTAAACGACAATGGCAATTAATTCGTATTTGTGGTAAACAATTAGTATATAAGATGTATTAATTATGTACTTGGTTTGGTTCGAGTGTGCTCGTTGGTTCTCTCTACAAACCTATTTGAATATCTGGCATGGTTGAATATGTTCCAGTTTTTAACAATTATTTTTCCGTAAACGGCAACGGCAAATAATTTGTGTTTGTGATAAACAATTAGTATATAATGTGTATTAATTATGTGCTCGGTTTGGTTCGAGTGTGCTCGTTGGTTCTCTCTACAAACGTATTTGAATATCTGGCATGGTTGAATATGTTCCAGTTGTTAACAATTATTTTTCCATAAACGACAATGGCAATTAATTCGTGTTTGTGGTAAACAATTAGTATATAATGTGTATTAATTATGTACTTGGTTTGGTTCGAGTGTGCTCGTTGGTTCTCTCTACAAACGTATTTGAATATCTGGCATGGTTGAGTGTGTTTCAGTTTTTAACAATTATTTTTCCATAAACGACAATGGCAATTAATTCGTGTTTGTGGTAAACAATTAGTATATAATGTCTATTAATTATGTTCTTGGTTTGGTTCGAGTGTGCGCGTTAGTTCTCTCTACAAACGTATTTGAATATATGGCATGGTTGAATAATGTTTCAGTTTTTAACAATTATTTTTCCGTAAACGGCAACGGCAAATAATTTGTGTTTGTGATAAACAATTAGTATATAATGTGTATTAATTATGTGCTCGGTTTGGTTCG
This sequence comes from Acheta domesticus, assembly GCA_031308135.1. Classification (NCBI taxonomy): domain Eukaryota; kingdom Metazoa; phylum Arthropoda; class Insecta; order Orthoptera; family Gryllidae; genus Acheta; species Acheta domesticus. The sequence goes on along the minus strand of JAHLJT010000631.1, from coordinate 118,078,310 downwards.
AGTGTGCTCGTTGGTTCTCTCTACAAACGTATTTGAATATCTGGCATGGTTGAATATGTTCCAGTTGTTAACAATTATTTTTCCATAAACGACAATGGCAATTAATTCGTGTTTGTGGTAAACAATTAGTACATAATGGGTATTAATTATGTTCTTGGTTTGGTTCGAGTGTGTTCGTTGGTTCTCTCTACAAACGTATTCGAATTTCTCGCATGGTTGAATAATGTTTCAGTTTTTAACAATTATTTTTCCGTAAACGACAATGGCAATTAATTCGTGTTTGTGGTAAACAATTAGTATATAATATGTATTAATTATGTACTTGGTTTGGTTCGAGTGTGCTCGTTGGTTCTCTCTACAATTGTATTTGAATATCTGGCATGGTTGAATATGTTCCAGTTGTTAACAATTAGCGACAAATTGGGAGATTAATTTCAATTTTTTTTTTCATAACTTTTCGATTCTAACTTTACGGAGCTCTTCCTGAGAACAGCTCTGCGCCCTGTGTGGGTGCAGTCGCTTCCTCTTGGGAGGTTTTCGCCCTCTCAAGGAGCCATCGGAAGGGGCGGTGGCCGCAAAGCAAGTCGCAAGAAAGGCGGCGACGCGACGGCGTGGCTATGATGTTTCTTCATATTTTCGCACGCGGCGTTTGGGCAGGGCTGGTGGCGGTCGGGAGCCGGCCCGTCCGTTAAGCCTCTACATCCGGTATGTCTCACTGCCGTGAAAGGCCGCACCCAGGCGAGTGCAAACAAAGGCAGCAAGGGATACATCTGCACTGTGGGGTGGGTCGGTGGGTGGCCATTAGGAGCGCGATCTCTAGCCTCTTGCGTGAGAGAAGAAGGGTCGTCAGTGACAAGTAAAAACATTATTATTTTGCACTTTTGAAACAATAAAAAATATGGAGCAATATGGCGTTCATGTCATCTCATTAAGTACATTTAGCACAACCCCTATCAAAAATTTAAAGAAAAACCTTTTAACCTTTTTCGAGAAAATATTGTTTTGCAATTTTTTAAACCGCATATATTGCACAAAATATTGCGCGTAAACGAATAAACATTTCAAAAAACTTACACGATCGAAAAAAAAGAATCCACTATGGAGGAAAAATTTTGTTGGAAAGTAAACTTTTGACTGAAACGTATTCAACCATGCCAGGTATTCAAATACGTTTATAGAGAGAACCAACGAGCACACTCGAACCAAACCAAGAACATAATTAATATACACTATATACTAATTGTTTACCACAAACACGAATTAATTGCCGTTGTCGTTTATGGAAAAATAATTGTTAAAAACTGAAACATATTCAACCCTGCGAGAAATTCAAATTCGTTTGTAGAGAGAACCAACGAACACACTCGAACCAAACCAAGAACATGATTAATACACATTATATAGTATTTGTTTATAACAAACACAAATTATTTGCCGTTGCCGTTTACGGAAAAATAATTGTTAAAAACTGAAACATATTCAACCATGCCAGAAATTCAAATACGTTTGTAGAGAGAACCAACGAGCACACTCGAACCAAACCAAGAACATAATTAATACACACTATATACTAATTGTTTACCACAAACACGAATTAATTGCCATTGTCGTTTATGGAAAAATAATTGTTAAAAACTGAAACATATTCAACCATGCCAGATATTCAAATACGTTTGTAGAGAGAACTAACGAGCACACTCGAACCAAACCAAGAACATAATTAATACACATTATATACTAATTGTTTATAATAAACACAAATTAATTGCTGTTGCTGTTTATGAGAAAAAATTTGTTAAAAACTGAAACATTCTCGTCAAGCCAGCTCACACCCGTTTTCGCCCTGAAGATACGTGACAATTAATTCGAAATTGTGGCAATTAATTTGCAATTAATTAGCAATAAATTATCTGAGTGTTTCCGTGGACCTGCGACCCGAATTTCACTTATGTGTGTGCCGGCGTCGCGTCAAGCCAGCTCACACCCTTTTTTCGCCCTGAAGATACGTGGCAATTAATTCGAAAATGTGGCAATTAATTGGCAATTAATTAGCAATAAATTATCTGAGTGTTTCCGTGGATCTGCGACCCGAATTTCACTTATGTGTGTGCTGGCGTCGCGTCAAGCCAGCTCACACCCTTTTTTCGCCCTGAAGATACGTGGCAATTAATTCGAAAATGAGGCAATTAATTGGCAATTAATTAGCAATAAATTATCTGAGTGTTTCCGTGGACCTGCGACCCGATTTTCACTTATGTGTGTGCTGGCGTCGCGTCAAGCCAGCTCACACCCTTTTTTCGCCCTGAAGATACGTGGCAATTAATTCGAAAATGTGGCAATTAATTGGCAATTAATTAGCAATAAATTATCTGAGTGATTCCGTGGACCTGCGACCCGAATTTCACTGATGTGTGTGCTGGCGTCGCGTCAAGCCAGCTCACACTCTTTTTTCGCCCTGAAGATACGTGGCAATTAATTCGAAAATGTGGCAATTAATTGGCAATTAATTAGCAATAAATTATCTGAGTGTTTCCGTGGACCTGCGACCCGAATTTCACTGATGTGTGTGCTGGCGTCGCGTCAAGCCAGCTCACACCCTTTTTTCGCCCTGAAGATACGTGGCAATTAATTCGAAAATGTGGCAATTAATTGGCAATTAATTAGCAATAAATTATTAGACATGTTTCATTCCGGTGAGCTGACATGGCTGTTCCAGCTTGACGCAGCTGAGAAACACGCCCTGCCCACCGCTCCGTCGCGCCCTGGGTCCGCAAAAGCTCTGACCTGCCCTCAGCCCCATTGTATGGCGCTGAGCGCCCTGCGCCCCCTCCCCCTGCTTTTTTCGCTTGTGGGGCGGGGCGGGACGCGCGGGTGGGCGCGCCGCCGTTTCCGGAGCAGCCGCCCGAATACCCCACCCCCAACCCCCACCTCCACCTCCACCCCAGCGGAAGGGAAAGCGGGCAGGAGGCAGCGGGAAGGAAGGAGACTACTAAAATCCCAAGGGCTTTTCACTGCGAACTAACCATATTGGAAGTCATTCACTGCCTACAACCTAAGTGGGTACAAAATGTGTTATTGTTGGGGAGGTGGAGGATGGAAAGATCTGGCAATTTGTCTTTTCTTAAAAATCATTTTAGCCATCTAATTTTTACAACACTCAAAATGTGTTGTTGTTGCGACGTGAGGGGTGTAAAGCCCTATCAATTTGTCTTTTTATTCTCTCCCTACGGATTAGAGAGGAAGTTATGTAATGCTATGCGAAAGAAGAGCGAATTTTCGGTAGAAAAACTCTTATTATGGGACCCTGGTAAAGAAAAAGTGGGTATATCCAGTAGCTAACTTTAGGAGTGGGGAATCCTCTATCACGAGGTGTAGTCAGAATCCATGTTTTTTGGAACCTTGATACCGAAAAAATCGAAAGACGTCTGTCCGTTTTCTTCCGCCGAATTTCTTGAAAATTGATATTCCCCAATCGATGTGGCTGATGTCGCGGCCTCTTAAATTTGAAACTGATATTTCAATTTTTTTTTGGGGGGGGGGGGTACTTTACATGAAGCCCCTGGGACTTTTCCAAATTTTCAAAATAATGACTCCGTCGTTTTTAATTAAATTTTGTTGGTGGATAGTTGAAGCACGTTTAAGATAATGGTGCAGGTCTCATGTTCGTTGAAAACCCTGGTTTTTCGAAAAGTGCAAAAGTTCAACATTTTTTCGGGGTCTTCCTACAACTAAAATATCAAAGATTTTATGATTTTAAAATATCAATGATTTTTCCCAATCAATGATGAAATCCGTTCCATAAAGATAGATTTTGAAATAAAGTTATGTATAATATTTCGAAAATTTGAATACTTTTCGCATAATTTTACGTGAATATTCGGGGGAGAAAGTACGTGCTGTTTTAGCACCACAAGCTTAAAAACATTTTAGTCGTGTAATTTTTTAAACGAAGTAATGGAGTCTGTGAATTGCTCTCTGGTGTGTATTAATAAATGCTACAATGTGTAAGCAGCGTAAGAAAGCGAGTGAAATGTACTCATTTCAGCATCACACTCCAAGTATTTATTGTGCAAGATGGTTGCATTAGAATTACAGTAACGAAGCAGGAGTTAGTTCACACGAGTATTTTAAGAACCCCACATGAAATCTCAGCATCCAATTACAAACATAATTTAGAATGTCAGTGTCTTCACAGGAGTTGTGTAGTACGCGTTTTTGATCATGGACCTTCATTGTTAAGAGGAAGCACATTTAGCCTTTTCGGTGCATTTAACCTTAACTTAAAACAGCAAATTAAAGGTATTCCTCGGAAAGCTTCCAAACTTCCTTAGGGAGCATTATTTTAGGGAGAACAGAGCTCATTCAGAAGTCGAGTTTGGTTTGAGTTTGTGAGCCGTAAACGCACTGAGCACGTGACTGTTGGGCATTGATGGACGGGTTTTAAATCGGTAATTATCATGCAGGACTCGTGTAATCGTAAAATTAGATGGGCCATGAGATGTTCTGATGCTTACCTAGCGACTTAGTGAATGGATTCTGGTTTTCATTCGTGCGCTAAGAGCCATATGACGCTGTTTAGCGTTTCATTCTTTAGTCGTGCCCCCAGCAATGCTTCCGAGATGCTCCGCGTGTCTAAACGCACGTTTTCAGTGTCTCCTTGAAGGTGATAAATGTGAAGTTGTTGGTAAATCATCGGACAAAGTAGTCAATTTGTTTCTATTATAATTTTATGTGTCGGAGTTTACTTCCAAGAAATCATATCATGAGTTTTAGGGTCAGGTTTTGAAGAAGTTGTTTTGCATTCCTTGTGAATAATTGCTACCTGTTTTTGGTTTTAAAGGAAATAAATGAAAAGTACACAAACCTATTAGATCCTTGTAGGATAATCTCTTCTAATTTGAATGTCAAGAAGATGAGATTATTATTTAGGTGGCTTAAACATTGTATTCATTATAGTAATAGCGAGACAAATAACCAGCGTGACCGAGTAAACTGTAATTGCTGACGATTTTTTTTTAATTTTCACGTTGTTTAATAATTAATATCTTCGCTCTCAGTTTCTCATTTTTCTTGTATGATTTGTCGTGTTGCATGTTTGTTGCTTTTTGTTGTTGTTTTTTTGCTTCACCTTATTCACCATTGAACTATGTTTAGTAAAAGAGTGGGCTAGAGACTCTGAAGGTGAAGAAACAGTGCCCAGATTGTACTTCTCCCCCATACATTATACAGATTATTTTTTTAACGAAAAATAAATCAAATCAAATAAAGTTTCTCAGAAAATATAAATATTTTAAAATTTAATTTTTGAAATTAATAGTTAGACAGTTTAAAATTTTTAATTTTGTTTAATTATTTAAATTGTTAGAAATTGTTAATTTTTAAAATTTAATAGTTGGAATTTTTTAAATAAATGTTTGTAATTGGCAGCAAACGTAAATTTACCATCATGTAATGCAAACGTGTTAGGATAACTTTGACCTTCCTCTTTTTTTCCCTCCCTCCAGGGGCTCTGGCGAGGAAGTAGTTTATTGGCATGAAAGATAAGTGCACCCAGCTCTGTGGCTTATGTGGAAAAAAAGGGGGCAGTTCTTTAATAAACTAACTTAAACTAAATTAGGACATGGAAGTAGCCGGCCTTCCGCCAGCAAACTAAGATTCACGTATGTAAGGTAATAAATTTTCATGGTCTTGTTTTGTTCATTCTTGGTCTTGCTGTTTTTTTGTTGTTTTTCATTCATTCACCCATTCTTACTAATGCTTTTTTACTTATTTCAAACACAATCGTATCTATCACACACACATATCACTAAACACTTTTTACACCCTTCACTTATAGATGTATATAACACTATCACTATATATATATACATATATACATATATATATATACACACACACACACACACAGTGATGATAGTATTAGCCCCTACAACATCCCATATAGGGTAAGGGACTCCTACTTTTCAGTAGGGTGATTAAAGATTAACCTGTTGTTGAATTCATTCTTTACGATTGAGAGTGTTTTTTCTTAAAACGTAAATCTAAATATTTTCTTTAACACAAAATTATCCATATTTTTTTCCTAAGTTGTCATCCATAAATTACGTAACGCTAAAGGGGGAGGAGGGGGTCTGAGGCAGCGTTACGCTGCGTTACATAGAGATAGTGAAGTGCATCACAAGGGGGAAGGGGGATTGAAAAGACTCTAAATTTAATGTTCTTGTCCTTAGGTTATACTTTAACTTCAACACTTTCCCTAATCACTTAAACTTAAACAGTTTAGCTGTTCTTGTCCAAGTGCTTTTCTCTAAACTTTTCTTTTAATTCGACTTTAATTTACACTTTTTCTTATTACTGAGAATTTCCCATATTCTTCTATTTTATTTCATTTCATATAGTGATCTTAAATCTGTTTAGTCTTCATTCTTGCCGATATGTCCTGGACTCCGGATGGTGACTCAGTACTCTTCAATAGTATTTTTGTTTTGTGGAGGATTCAGTTATCTGAACGTAGAGATAATGGTCCCTCCTGTCCACAAAAAGTCACAATTTTTGGGAAGATACCATGCACACAATTTCCCGCGACCGTCGAATTTCCATCCCTACGTAACCTTGCTTAGAGCCCGACTCCTCCCAACCTATTGTTAGAGCGACCAAAAAAGAAGTCTGGGAGATAATTATTGCCCTCAGACACGTCTTTTACGTCCACGGTAGCCCCGAAACTATGTCGAGAGAGCAATCTCCCGATCTACCCTCATAAAATTATGAAAAGACCTCGTCGACTCACCGGAAGACCCAGGCATCTGTCCTAAGGTCCCTTGCGTGTTGGAACAAATGCCCGCCTACCTTCTCATCCACTCTCTCACCCACCCATCCACATCTTGGCTCAACCGTGTGCACTGGAATCTTGTGTGCTTTCTTTCATCTACTTTATAATGCATTTTTCATTTTGTAGATTCTTATCTGTTCGTATAGGCTCTTAAATACAAGAATTTGTAATTGGAAATTTTCCAAAATTCTATTGTCTGCTCTTTCCTGACGAGAACACATTAGTTTGAAATCCAATCTTGGAAATGCATGTTCTCATGTGCACTCTTTGTAACTGTGTTTAATTTCATTTAGTTAATAAACAGTAAAAAACAATGTATGACGTGCGGAGAAGTATTAGGCACTTCATTTTAGGAATCGGAAACGTTTTAAATCATTTCTTTCACTGAATTTCAAGTTTCAAGTACGTGATGAAAAAACGGCTTCGGGCATCATCTCTGCAGTGCGTATGATCGGGAGATCCGAAGGTTCGAGTCCCGACGGCGCGGCAGGATTTTCGGCACTTTCTAGATAACTAGGTCGAATTCAGCTTCTTCCTGGAGGAGAATTCTAGCGACCTGCTGCTCTGATTCATAGTTTTTCGTAGTTTCACCTTACAACATCAGGTGAATGACGGAGACTAACCCTGACAAACTTCCGCGCGCTGCTTCACGACTCGCTTGCCACCCTGTATAAGCAAGACAGCCGTACAGGAAGCAGAGGCAGCCGAACGCGGCGGAGAAGATTCGCCTTCGGCCGAGGGACGCGCGGGAACATGGCGCCGCGCCCCACCTGCCACGCTTCCAAATGGGTCTGATTGTGAGCGCCATGGACACTTTGAGTCAAGTCAGTGCCATGGCGAGCAGAAGACTAGCGCAGTGCAGTGGGTGTGAATGAGTAGAATGAATGGTTATGTATATAATGAAACAAGAATGAATGATGCGTGAATGAAAACAAATAAAAAGAAAAATTTACCTACACGAAACAAAAACAAAATATTATTTAGGATTAATAAAAATAATAAAAATTTTGTTTAAGTTTAGCATGCCAAAGTGCAACGTCAATTATTAATAAATTTGATACACGCTAAAATTAAGTAAATTTTAGTTAATCTTAGTTTAATTATTAAGCAAAGTCCTTCCTCTCAACTGCTTAAGCCGCAAAGTAGCAGTGCAGTATTCCGTTTAAAAAAAATGAATTTCCGCCTCCTCAGGGTTACTGTGGAGGGGAAAATTAAAATAATAATGATAATAAAAATAATAATAATAATAATAATAATAATAATAATAATAATAATAATAATAACTGACAATAGTCCACGGACCGCGCGCAAGTGCAGTACCTTATCTGTGCCGACGCAGTACAGTATCGCCTTAACATATGAGCCACGGACCGCGGGCGATCGTTCTTTCCTCATTCTTGTTCCATCCGTTCACCTTACTAAACACTCATGCACTACGATCCCACTGTCCCAGCTAAGGCGGTGCCCCGCTGATGCAGAGGGTAACCCAGCAAGTCGACGCCAGATCCCTCACGTTCTAGGGAGAAGGATCCTGCTACTTCCCGGGAAATAACATGAACTGCACTTGCGGGACTAAGGTCACAGCATTTGACGCGCGAAAAAGGAAGCAAATAATATGTTACGAATCAAGGGTGCGAAATAGTTGATTCCCATATGAGTCGAGTTTGTCGTCAGAGCGAATGCGAGGGCGACAAAAGACGAGACTGCGAATCACCTCCAGGACGTGTTGCGTTTTCTAATTTAACCTCTCGTGTGCGAAAGTTGTCTCGCGCTTGCTTCCACAATGTTTCGCTTGCTAATAATTAGAATGAAAAAATGCTGTTTCGCTCACAACAAACAGAAATCATGATTCGCGCACAACGTTTAAAAAATAATCATTCAATTCTAAACAAAAAGAAAAGAAGCATGAGGGCGGAGGAGACGCGGGAAAGCTTCTCGGTGGATAGAGCGGTATTAAAATAGTGGCAGTGGTATATACATCTATGTAATGTAACAAACTATGAAGGAAGCGTGAATGAAAAAATAAATTGTAATTTACGTAACCAGAGCGCAAAACAGGTGATTCACGCACAAGTGGAGTTTGTCGTCCGAGCGAATTTAGGAGGAAATTTCGCACATCGAAATTTCGCACATGGAAACAAAAGGGAAATGGCGCAAAGAAAAAAGAAAATTTACCAAGACTTTTACAATGAACAAATTTAGAATTGAGAAAAACATTTTATTCAAATTAGGTGTGCCAATGAGCATTCATTTTAAACCAACAATTGATTGATTGATTTTTTATTCTTAGTAATTCCGGGCGCGTCAACTACAGAAGTCATTAGTTCCGTAAACGTAGTTCATTTTTTTCATCGGGAGGTGGTGGTGATCTTCCCTCGATGGATGCCGAAATTCAACAATTTAGATTAAGTTGATTTTAGTTTCTAAGAATAACCCCCCTTCCCTCTCTAGCTGCGTAAGCCTAAAGGCAGAAGTGCAATGAAGAGACAGAGGTACTGAGGAGTGGGAATAGAAATAACTAGGGGGTGGATTTTGATGACAACACATCGCCAAAAATGATCAAATAAAAAGCTCTTAAAATGTTTTTAAAAAGCCCTAAAAGAAATGAAAAATGACGTAAAAATTTGATCGAAACCAGTTCAGATGAACAACTCCAGCTGTTGTATATATTACTATGACTGGTTTTTAGTGATTCCAGGAGCGTCAACTATTGAGGTCACTAGTCCCGCGAGTGTAGTGCATGTTTTTTATCGGGAAGTGGCGGTGATCTTCTGCAGGATGGCGAGATCCGACGTCGACCTACAGTCGGCTAGCGGGATTTCCCAAACCAGGTATCTCCCACCAGCGGGGTACTACCCCAGCCGGGACAAGCTCGAAGTTCCTCACCGGTCTCTCGGTGTGTGTGATAGTGTAGTGAATGTTAGTGTATGTGTGTGTACGTATGTATGTAAAAGGTGAGGATAGGACAAGGAAGAGGAAGGAAAGATCGCATGCGGTCCGTGGCCCGTTTCGTAGGGGACTGCTCTGGCATTCGTCTGATGTTGATCGGAGAAACCACGAAAAACTACCGATCAGAGCACCCGACCTGTAGAATTCTCCTCCAGACAGTGACTGAAATCGAACTAGCTGCAAGCTATTGTCGAAAATCCTGCAGCCGCCAGGACTTGAACCTAGGACTTGCCGGTCAGAGGCCCTGCAGTGATGCAGTGAGCACTGAGTCACCTCTCTTGGTATAATATACCAAGAGAGGTGGCTCAGTGCTCACTGCATAGTATACTATGTAATCAAGGCATCTTCCTGTCGTTCAAGTGAATTAGGCTTGTAAACTTTTGGTTTGGATTGTTCTTTACCAGGAAATCTCGAAATCGGCCGAACTATGGCGCTGAAAGGCATGACAGGAACCTTAGATTAAATACTCATAATGGCTGACAATACAATTTATGAGCGAAAAAATCGAATGGGCTATCAAGTAATTCTGTGGAGAACATTTGTTATATCCCGTAAATATTATTTGAAGAAGCTACCTTTAAAATGATATTAAAATTGACGAAATCAGAGAAAAATGCTTTAAAAATCACGGAACAAGTTATAAAATGACCCATTAGTCAAAATCGACGAAAAATGAAAAAAAAAGTCGTGTAATAATGGTCATTTCCATTCGTCATAACATAAAATTAATATCTGTACGAAAAATCATTGTTCTAAAGTGAATAGAAAAAAATGACATTTCGTTTTTTACTTTCCCCTCCACCCGTCCTCCACTCTCCGCCATAGCGAGGTGTAGTCATATAGGGGATACATACGTCGCAGATCTTCGGCTTTTGCGGTAAAGAAGAGGGCTTAATAACTAACTTATTCCTAACATAGTCTATTCATGAAGCCGGCGCGTTAGTTGGCAAACTAAGATTTACATTAATGCTGTGTAGTATTTCCTGTTATGGCTTTTTTCCCTATAGTCTTCTTGATTTTTTGTTTCTTGTTTTCATTTTCTGTTATGGTTTTTGTTATATTTAGTTATTTGTTATTTTATTTTGCTAGAAGTGGCGGTAGAGACGGCGGTGGCGGGTGCCCTGGGAATGGCAAATTGCCCAACATTCCTTTCGTGCCCCCCCCCCCCGGGCAGCGAGGTCCCATGCAGTGAGCGCTTGAATGGGGGCCGCGTCCCCTAGCGGGGAACCTCCCCCCTGCCTCCACTGAATAGGAGCGGCGCGGGAAGGTCCCGCAATGCAGCCCCTGCCCACTGGAGTCTGGGTTTCGCGGTTCGCGTCCAGAGGGCGCAAGGGAGCGGAGCCGCTGGCGGTTGACCAGGCACAGTCGACATTCTTGCTTTCGGTATTATCAGCACTGATGTCGATTCAGAACATTTTCAGAACCCACAAGATTTTTCGCCTCACTCCCTATGGTTTCTACTCGTACAAAACGTCTGATATCCTTTTTTAAAATATCTTTCTTACAAAAATGCAATGATTCGATTCTTTTAAGCTATTATTGGGTCCCAAAATATGTGTACTCGAATCTGAGCGTTTGTTCGCGACCGTTACATTCCTGGACAAAGAAAATTATAGATCCTCAGCAATAAAACGTCATGAAAATGGAAAGTTGCAGCTGCTATTTGAATTAGGTGTGGTGAATTTTCTTCCTCCATTGTTTTTGATGTGAGATGAACTGAAGCAAAAATCCAGAGAGTTTGCCTTCTGTGAGAAGATACTAGTCCTTTCATAATACGTTAAGAACCCTTAGATCAATTTCGCACTCTCAAATTCATCGTTTCACCTGTAATGAATAACCCTGAAGTAATACGAATATAATTCAACTATTTAAAAAGTCGTCTTTGATGTAGTAAATTATCTAAATTATAAACTTAATGAAAATAATCATTAATATCTGTGCAAATAAAATTAAACGAAATGTTTTACTTTGTATAAGAATTCAATATATTGTTAATTTTCCTAGTTATCTCAAATAATGTTTTCGAAAAATGTATTAATTGCAAGTAATTGTTCATAATATTTTAACTCGTTACCAAATGCAAGCTCACATTTTTTTCTTAAAACGGTATCATTGAGGCCATTGAAGAGTTATCTTCTCCTCATTATCTCAATTCATGAACGACATTTTGGAATTATGTAACATACTTATTATATTGAAACAAGAACTGTAATCGAATATTTACGGCTCTCACTGATGAGGTTAGATATATTTATTTACGAACCTATCTCTATCGTGCCTGGTTACCCGTAGTAATCAAGTGTTAGCGTATGTTTGAAATGTTTTGAATTAGTGATTCTGTCATCGTTTTAGATTTATGGTAGACCAATTTTATCACTCGAAGACGAAGTATTTGACTTCTCTGACTCTCTTGACTTTCTTTGCGGACCTTTGTGTATTTTTTATACTATAGTACTTCTTCTTCCTTCGTAAATACTCCTACTATTGATTTTGATTGCGAAATTGATTTCGTACAAGCAGCCAAAGAGTGAGGAATTCTGATTGACCCCCATCTAATAAGGAAATAAGGCAAAGATTCAACGATACAACAACCTTCTCGCCTCCTAACGACTCAGAATATGTAAATAGCGTGAAATTATGAAATGATGTCCTTATCTGTCTACGAAACAGTGATGCTGACACCGTATAATCACTGTTATGTAAACAAATTCAGGGACACTCTTATTAGCCTTTGGTTCGTAATAATTACAAAAAATGCAATTACGTATTGCGAAATGCTTCTTTCGGACCCTAAGAATTCTACTAAATGCCCTCCCCCAAATTTAGACATATCTCTGAGGTCACGGATGTTTGAAGAAAAAAGAATGCTAAAGAGTGAATGAAAGATACTCTATTTGATCAGTGTTGGATGACCTTCAAGGAGACACATATTTGGTACTGGCAATTTCTGATCATTAATTCAGAAAGAAATTCTTCCATTTTCAGTAGAAACTTTAAAAAGCATTAAACGCACATCCAAGAATTACAATATCAAACATGTTTCTACAGTTTTTTTCATTAGATATGTGTACTTGTACATACCTTATAGAAGATTACATTTGCATAACGAAGAAGAATTAAGTTAATGTACAAAATAACAATTCCTAGGAGATTTCAGTAAACTGTTTTTATTTTTTTATTTACAAATATTTCTAACATTTTTACATCATAACTTCTCATTACCCTTAAGAATGTAATCTATTTCAAGTGGCAAACAAATTATTTTAGATGTTGAGATTATTTCAGGATTATTTCATACTTTTATTTACATACATGTACACATATATTGCTGCTTTAAAAGTGGTTTCAAGATGAAAATTCTACTCACTGAATCACCAAAGTTTGTATTACGTTTTTAACCCGTATTTTCATATCTGAGAGATATTTACCTTCCACAATTTTTTAATGAAATTGCTCTATTGTGTCTTTTAAATGAAAAGCTTTACCATATACCTTCATGAGCTCAATTTGGGAAGCCGAGGAGAAAGCGACATATCCACCGCGCACAACACTCATGAAAAATATTGCAATTCTTTAAATACATTTTTAATTTAATTTGTAACGAGTTTAGATATAAATTTGAATTTCTATTAGCTCAAAGTTCATTAAAAATTACATTTTGTAGGAATATTTTACATTATTAAAATCAAATGACTTGAAATATTTTCTGACTGTTTCTCTGTCACCTTGACACATTAATCGTATCTTTGTATAGTTTTCGCTTCATAAGCAACTGGGTGTAGTGCGATTGCCTTCTCTAAGACCTCCTCGTGTTCTGTTGCAGATCCCAGGTGATGCTTGTGGTGAGCGTCGCACGGCCGGTGGCGAGGTGGCGCAGCGGACAGCACGCGAGGGGATGATGCTCCAGAAGGCATATCTTTGTGCCTTACTACTCTTACAAGTACTGGATCGTCATTCCAAACTCGTTTGCAACAAGCGTGGCCTTAAAATAGTTGGCAACCACTACTTGTTTTAGTCTTCTTCTGAACTGATAAATATTATCTGTTAAGTTACTCGTACGTATCGAAATGTGGTGATATCTTATGGGTCCATAGTTTCGAAAAAAACTACCGTTTTTTCTCCCACCTCTATTTTTTATGGAAATACCCATTTTAAATTGGCATTCTTAAAAGATCTGCATCTCTGTCTGACGTTTCTGTATCTGTCAGCCTGTCTGTTGCATCTATTGAGAACATTAAGTTCGTATATTGAACCCAATATGTTTTGGAAATTGGAATACCCGCGATAAGGTTCAACGTTTGAACTTATGCAAGTTTGCAGCGGATTATTCAATTGAAGGGCTCGGTTGAACAAGGGACTATCCCATATTTTTGTGAAACTGAGTATTTGGCATTCTACAAAACTTTAAATATTATTCTTTTAGTATAATATGTTATTTAAATCCAGTATGGACTTAAATAGAACTATACTGTGTTTAAAAGTTTGAAAATGTACTGAGTTTTATGAAGGGCGTAAAACCCTCATTCTCTCAGATCGATGCCAATGTGGGATAATCCCTTGTTCTACTGACCCCTTCGATTTTGGAGGGAGGGGTTAATTTGAATGAATATCAAAATGGCTCAATTTCTCGTGTAATTTTGGTTTGCGGCGGGTGGCAGGCGGGCGTGCGGGCCGGGAGCGGCCCGGATGGCTCGAGCTCTGGCCGCAGAGGCAGGAGGTTCGAGTGGAGCGGAATCGATGCTCGGGTGGCGGCGCGCAGCTCAGCTCCCCCCTCCCCCCCCGGCGGCGGTGGGCGTCGGGCGCTGTCTCCAACCGCCTGCGCGCGTCGCCTCGCGTCGCCTCGCGCCGCGCCGCGCCGCGTCGCGGGAGGCTGAATGGCTGGCTGGGAAATACAAAAGCGTATTTTCGAGGCGGCTATCAGCACTTAACATTGTACACTGTGAACTTTTCTTGGCTGCGCTCGTGTGTTTCGATATCGAGTGACCTTTTGGGTTACGAAAGCGAGGACGCGCTACCCTCCCCCTGGCGTCCCGCGCCGGCGCCCCCCGCCCTCCCCCGCGCGTACTGGCGCCGCCCGGGCCGACGGGCTGGGGACGCCGGCGGGCGCCGCCGCCTCGAGACCGCTCCACTCCCGCCTCTGCCGGCGCTGGCCACGCTTCCTTTTCCTCGAAACCATAGAGTAAAGATGAATCCTGTAAGGACGTAGAGACATCCACTATGTCGAAACTCACTTGCCTTCAACCTCGTCTTCTCCTTCATTTCTTCCTATTTGTTCGTCTCTTTCTTTCCTCTTCCCCTTCTGTCTACTCTTTCTCTTTTGCCTCTTACTCTTCTGACTCCTCTTTCTGTTTTGCCTCTTTCTCTTCTTTCTCTTTATCCTCTCTTCCCTCGGTCCTCTTCATTTTCTGTCTCCTCTTTCTTTTTTGCCTCTTACTCTTCTTCCTATTTATTTTTCTCTCTCTCTCTTTTCCTCTTACTTCCTCTTCCATCTCCTCTTCCTCTCATCCACTTCCTCCTCCTTCCCACCGGTCTCTCCGTCTCACGTTTTCACTCTGGTTTTCACAGTTGCACCACTCTACAAAACATATAACCCTACATTTTTCCCAATAATTAACTTTTGACAATATAGACTATATATAGGCTATATATCGACTATATATTTAAGACAGACTTTTATGAATGCAATCCATTCCATTGCATTCCTTCAGTCTGAAAAATACTCGATATGAAAGAATTATTTACGCTGATAACGGTTGACAGGCATGTGCATTGCTTCATAATCAATAGGCAGTAAACTGAACTGACCATGTATAATCTTCCATACCTATGAATCGCAAACATCATTTGCAAAGAGTCGTTCATGTCAAACAAAAGAAAACAGATATTTTCATTTACAATTAGGAGGTATGGCATACCAAAAGGTGAATGAGAAATGAGTTAATGACAACATTTCTAGTCAAAAGAATTAGAAGTGGGTGCAAACCGTCAAATTTGAAACACGCGGCATCGAAAATGGGAGCGAATTGCAATGAAACGGCTACCTCTCTATTAGAATAAAATGGTTAATGTTATTCGTATTATGCACACGAATGTATTTGTAGAAGATGGCTAAAAACAGATATACAAAAACATAGTAATATTGAGCGTCGTTTTCGATTTTGTTAATGTTTTGCCTCAAATCTTATGCCTCTTCCCAACTTCCCAACTTGCTCATACGACTCTTCCTCCACCGAATGCTGAACGCGAATATAAGGAACTGTAAAACTAATCAAATATGTTATTCCTTGCTTTCACAAGCACCACTTCTCGGGGCCAAGATGTTTATTAAATTATTTTCTTACTTCTCTTTTGCAAAGCTTGAACCACGAATCTGGAGTCCTTTTGCATCGTGTATGGAATGACAGGTAGTGGCACAGATCTTGGGAATACATGAATCTGTATTGAAATATTCTACTGTTATTCATAATTTTGCTGAGTCTTCGCTGGAATGTCACAAAATTATTTGGTTTTTATTTTTACATATCTCTTTTTCCCGTGGTTGTGGAAAGTGTGTCATTATTGAGATAGGTATCTTATGTGGCAAATTTGTGAATGATTTCTAGCATAGTCATTATTGCTTAATAATATATATCAAACTCGATTTTTCCACCAGTGGACACTATGCGTTTTGATTAGTTGCTCCCCATACATCTTTGCCTTGGAGGTGAAGGATCGTAACGCACAAAATTTTAATTTGTGGTTATTCCTATTTACTGAAGCTAGAAACTCTAAATATTGTTCTTTTTGAATTGGTTTTAACACAAAAATTGAGTCAAACCGAAAAGAGGCTTTCTACAATTAAAAATAGCGTTTTTACAAGTGTACAATATTTCATATTGCTGTAACTCAAAATATGCTCATTGTGAATTAGGCCCTTTCACCTCCAAGGCGATGATTGTAGGACGTCCGGAGAGAAAACGCCCTCTCCGGAAACTGTGTATATATTCTTAGTGCGGCAAAAAACGGCTTTACTTAATTAAATTAAATTAAACTTTCTTAATCCGTTAGAAACTGGCGCTTTGGCAGGTAACACAAGATTTATTAACATTGTTTCTTATTTAATTAATTTTTTTAAGTGAGCGTTCAAATTTTCGTGGTCTTACAGGTCTCTTTTTGATTCATCCATTCACACATCCACACTGATGATAACCGTGCATACTTATTTTCAACACAATTATATCTATCACACGCATTTTGACATGATTTGCTCGCTTCCTTTGAACTAATGATTCCGGAGTTTTAGTGACCCGACGTGCATTCTTAGAGAACATCACTTTGTACACTATTTACACTTCATTGGTAATTCGTCTCGGCGTTGACGTAACTCAAACTATGGGGTGGCATTACTCAGGAGGACAAATTATATCGAATCCACTATCTACGACTAGGTAATGGATGAAAAAATTCAATTCTAAACACAACACTAAAAATCGAACCACTTTTAGGCCTTGAGAAATGGAGAAAACGCCATTCTGTGTAGAACTGCACATGTGGAACCAACAACTACCGCAGTTGGCGCAACAAGAAACGTCAATCAATGAATCAACTACCCCCTCCCCCACCAATCTTCCGCAAAAGCTACGTTGGCTTGCGGCGCACGTGCAGATTTGTACTATTCTAGAAGTAAATTAATTTTCGCGTCTTCAGCGGTGGGTGAGGGAGAGATTTAAATTTAAGTGTTCTGTTTTATGTTTTGACTTGTTTTTAAAAAACACACACAGGAACACTATTTTTAAAAAAACATTTACGCCGTTTTTACTTTACTACTAATTACTACTAATTACTTTAGTACGTTTCGACCCTATTTTGGGTCTTTTCAAAAATTCTTGGGTCCAGGGTTCTAAAAATGACTTAGCAAAAAGTTTAGAACAGGTAGCATCTTATAAACAAATAGTCAATATTGAAAGTCAACACTGGACGAACTACGGGTCTGTAGATGAGAACTTGTTATCATCACCTGGCCAACTGAGAAATTGAAATGTCCGCCTGAGCGAGGGGGGCGGGGCCGGAGGTGTGAAGTCAGGGGCCCCGCCGCGCCCTTCCGGCCGCTCGCGAAAAGCGCCTTCTGTGGCGGGAGGAGGCGCGGGGGAGGGGGCGAGGGGGCGAGGGGGCGGCGCGCACCGCGCAGGTATCCGCGCCTTCCCAGAAGGCCACCGGAAGTCGCTCGCCCGCTGCCCTTTGTCGCGGCCTCCAAATAGCCTGGCCGCGCCCGTGCCCGCGCCCGCCCTCGTGCTGGCGACCGCTTGGCAGGGCTTTAGCTTTTCGCCTCGCCACCCCTTCTCACCGCTGCTTTCGGAGGACGTGCTATTGTCTGGGATTTCTTGGAAAAGTACACTTTAACGAATGCCCATGTAAATTTCCATTGCTGAATGAACTTGAGTTTCCGACCGTCTCGTTTGTACATTACCCATGCTTTTCGAGTACATGATTTCTTAACCAAGACCAGTGACGCACTTTTTTTTTTTTAACTTATTACGCCTTATTACACCAGTGGCCCTGGCGAGGCGGTCGTTTATTGCCATGTAAAGGATACATGCGCCGCAGGTCGTTGGCTTATGCCGCAAAGAAGGAGGTAGTGCTTAATAACTACTAACTTGCATTCCTTCATATGTAAGCACATTATTTCCTAACTGAACCTATGCATGATGCCGGCGCTTTGGCCGAGATTTACATTCATGTTGAGTTTTTATATTCAATTGTGGCTTCCTTGCAGCAGTTTTCTTGTTGTTTTTTTTTCATTCATTCACTCATACATAGGTCTATTTACTGTTGACACACGTCCTTTCACACGACACTGATACACTGCACTATGCGCCACGGCGCCGACTTCCCTCAAAGTGCATGACGCACCCAAGAGTGGGAAGAGCTTACGGCGCTGAAGCACCCGCCCTCCGCACTGGCAAATCCAGGGGAGGGCCATGCGGGCCATGGCGCCTCCCAAAAAGGCATAGTTTCCATTTACCTTTCTTTTTTTGGCAAAATTGATTTAAATATTAATTTATGCTCGAAGTTTGTATTTCTGTAAACAATAATATTGTATAGTATCATATCTACAGTACATACATAATATACAATATAATACTAAATATGTTTACTATTTAACAACAATTTACGATGCCCCCCCAATGATCGGCTGGATCCGCTCCTACCCCTCTGCAACCGAAGAACACACAAATGTAGTTTTTATCAATTTTCTAAAATATCAACATATGTCACTCAATACCGGCACGGAAGTAGCACGTGACGATTTTGAAAGAGAGAATTTCGTAGAATGAAAACGGAGCCTGTTTTGGTATTTACCATTCGTTCGGGCTCCAATAGTGGCACAACAAAACATGTGGTGTTGAGATAAAGGAGTTTGAAGTTTCACCTTGTATTGAATTGTATCGTTCTTGCATTCACACTTCTGCCATTTGTTGGTGGAATACTGTACTGTAAGATATGCTGCTGGAAGATAGACCAATCTACAATTCGGGAGAGTGCATAATTCGTATTTTTTGAGTTGTGCCACTAGCCCACGAGCGATATTATTCTCGTTTTATAGATTTCCACTTGTTAATATTTTTATTCGAACATTTTGATACGATTATAATGTTTTTCATTAATGTGCATTTTGTTTTATATTGTACATAATTGGAGGAATTCAGCAAGCGTAAAATAATACTGAATAAACTCCTTAAGTTTCGCCTATGGGAATATGTATGTTGCCTTGCGACTGTCTTGCAACTCAAGTGTACACTTGTCTACTTAAGTCTACTAAACATTACTGTTGGAAGACCGTGATTCTCTCTTGCCCTTACTTCCCAATACGATCGCGTCCAGAAATAGTAGTGGAAAATTTTACCCAAACATTGATACTTCCCCAAAAGGGTTTTGATGTCGACGAAAACGTCGACAAAAAACATCCATGTTTTAAATGTTATAAAACAGATGGTATTTTCCACATTCTATTTCCATTTTAATTATTGTACCTAAATGGTTATATTTTATTGTTTGGTCACGTATAAATAAAATATTAAAAATAACCTTTATCGAATGGAAAAAAGGAGTCTGTATCACTGCCCTTTATATCTACTCATGAAACAATATTTTGTGGAAATTATACAGCAAAACTTGCTCAATGCGGAACGTGTATAATACGGAAATCTGTCTAATGTGAACCTATATCGCAGTCACAGCAATCACAAATTGTACAGTATTATTTTGCATAAAGCGGAATCTTTCCTAATACAAAAAATTATTCTGGCCCTTGAGACTCCGCTTTGAGCAAATTTCACTGTAGTCAAGTGAGACATCCTGGACCAAAAACATAAAGAAATGTCTCCGTCTATTCATCGACAACAATGTGTCAACGGCTGATGGTTTTGAGCAATTCACAAAAAAATAATTTCTTCATATTTTATTTATATTATGAGAATTTTTTTAAAACATCGATGTTTCTGGAAAAATGTATCATTATGAATAAAACATTGAATACAAAACATCGATGTTAATACATTGATGTTTCTGGTCGAAAATATCGATGATTTTTTTGCCATCCCTAGTCTAGAAGGCCTCATCGACGGCGCTCCACCTCTCGAGGTGCCGCGCGCGACCTTTCCCCGCGCGGCTGGAGATAATCGGGGCAGGTGGCGCGCTCCAACACCTGTCCGCCCAACCTCGCCGCCGGACACGGAGCCACCCTCGCCCTCCGCCTCAACCTCCGCCCCGACAGGCACGGCGCTGACTGTCTGGCTCGCATAATCTCCACCCCAATGTTACCGTGGTGGCAGTTTTTTCGAGACTAGCTAGATAGGCCGAATTCAACCAGTCTGGAGGAGTCGTCTAGCGGCCGGCTGCTGTGATCGGTAGTGATCGTGGTTTCTCAAATCAACACCAGGCGAATGCCGGAGCAGTACCCTAAAGAACGGGACAGGCCACGCGATCTTTCCTTCCCATTCCTTGTCCCGTCCAACCCCTTACTAACACACTCTATGCTCTACACTACCACACATGTCGGGAGATTGGTCGGGTGCTAAGAGCTTGTCCTGGCTGGGACGGTGCTCCGCTGGTGGGAGATATGTTAGGGGAAAACCCCGCTAGCCGACGGTAGGTCGGCGGTGGATCTCGCCATTCAGCTGGGCAAGATCACCCAACAAAAACATGCACTGTACTTACGGGAATAACGACCTTAGCAGTTGATGCGCCCGGAATCACCAGTGTTCAATCAATCAATCAACGAAATAATGAATCAATTAATCCATCCCAATATTACCGCTGACAAATCTGTTACCGTTGAATTTTATTGATAATGGTTAATATTTTACGGAAGGGTAGAAAAGGTGGATTTTTAAGGGTTTGGAGGCTTTTTGTTGTTTTGCTTTTAAGGAGGTTTGAAAATGTCCTTAAGGAATCTAGATTTGATTCTGTTTGGAGTGTTTACTTGTTGATGTAGTTGAAAGTGAGCTGTACTTGGGCTGGATGGTAGGAGAGTGAAAGAATTTGAGGATTGGTTTATCAGATGATCTATAATTAAAGGTATTTGGAGTTTATAATGTATTTACTATTAAGTATAAACCATGATGCGTTGATGAGTCTACGGAGAAATTTGTTTGGAAAAGTTTGTAGAAAGTTGACATTACAGGGTGCTACGTTTATCCAGGCTGGACAGGCATATGTCAGTGTGGGTCTGATAATACTTTTGTAGAGGAGCAATTTTGTTTCGACTTTTAAAGTGGATGCAAAATTGATGAGTGAATATGGTTTGACTGTTTTTTCAGTTGCTTTTGTAGGACTAACTTAATGTGTTGCTTCCATGTTAAACGTCTATTAGTATTTGATGGGTGTGGAGTGGTTTGAACAGGGGAGTTGGGAGATATCATGGTTGTTATTTTTTTGGGGAGGGGCCGTTCTGAGGGTGAAGATCTTTGTTTGTGTTTTTATGGGATTTATCATGAGTCGCCATTTGTGAAACCAGCTGTTGAGAGTGTGAAGGTAAGATTGAATATGTTCATACGCTAATAAAATGTTTTGATGAGATGAGAATAATGCTCTATCATCTGCATATAAGATTGTGTTAGAGGCTGGTGCTGTGGAATGATCTGCAGTATAAATATTGAGAGTGGGAGCAAGTACTTAACCTTGGGGGACACCTGCAACAATGCTGTGTGTGTTGGAGAGAATGTGGTTTACTTTGACCTGGAAGGTCCGGTTTGTCAGATAACTGTGAATGAATTTGTACAGATAATCAGGAGTGCAAGTAAACCCTGATGCCAAATGCTGTCCAATGCTTTAGTTATGTCTAGAAAAACTGATATTGTGTATTCTTTTGAATGAAAACTATTTGCTATGTGTTCGACTAGTAATAAAGGGTGACTTGTTGAATGATTTGGCTTCAAGCTAAATTTTGTTTTGGGTATGGTGGCATTTGTGTCTAGAGGACTGCGAATTAATTTTTCGAAGATTTTGGCTATTGATGGGAGCTGACTAATAGGTCTGTATTTTGATGGATCATTAGGATTAGATTTTGATTTATTTAGTGGTAAGATAATAGCATGTTTCCATGTTTGGGAAAGTAGCCAATTCGGAGTGCAGCATTGAATATATATAAACAGCTATAGCTGTTATGGCTGCAATACAGCTAAAGGGAAGATGTTTAAATGTTAGGTTAGAATTGCCGTCATGTCCGGGTGATTTTTTATTTTTCAATTTTTGAATGATACTTTGAGTTTTTGTGGGAGAAATTAATTGAATGGGGTGTGGAACTGTGATGAATGTTTGTTTCATATATACAAATGCCGTAGGTGACGAGAGTTTGTGTGGAGTTGTTGAAGATGCTGCTGGAATTTTTTATGTTTGTGGTTACTGATCATATTTTTAATTTCTTTGGTAAGTTTGTTTAATAACTTTTTGTCATGTGCATTACGGTTTGAAATCTATTGGCGTTTAATGGCGCGTTTGGTTTTAATTTGCTTTATGATGTAAGAAGGAAGTGGATCAATGATTGATTTGTTACTCACTATTTGAGGCGTAGACATTGGGAGTGAGCTTGTGCAATGTTTTGAATGATGTTCCTGATTGTGTTGTTAATGTCATCATTATCCTGTATCTGAGTTGAGAAGATTAGTTTTAAGTTTATTAGCTTTTTGAAACAATTCCAGTTAGTGTAACCTATTGTTGTGTAGTGATGACGAATTGTGTCTCTGGATATATCGATTGTAATTTTGATTGTCAGGTGATCTGAATCCATTTTAGGAATTATTGTTTGTTGAACTGTTTGGTATATATTTTTAGTTGCAACTAAATCAAGAATATCTGGGATTATATTTGTTAGAGTAGAAAGTAGGGGAACTTGGAGAATGATTTGATTTGATTTATTAGGTCCAAAAACTGTGAAAACTGTATATGACGTATGGGGAAGAAGATTATTTGTGCACGTTTTGTTAAGTTCCACAATCCCTTCCCAACGTTTTAACTATAAATACGATGGATGAAAGACGAATAAAAAATAAAAAAGATATAATAATAAAATTTAGAAAAGCGCGAGATTAGCAACATTTGAAAAACTAGATAAATTGTTTTCCCGAGTTATAGAAAACATGATTGCAACGGTAAACGAACTGCAGATGTGATTTTTCTGCATTGCTAACAAAATAGTAACTCACCCTCAGCTCTACTCCTACTACTAAAAGCAAATGGAGTGCTCAACAAAAAGTGCGCACAGTGAAGCTGCATTTACGTCCAGAAGCAAAACAAGGGGCCATCTCATCGTTTGCTCAATGGATCAGGGAAACTGGATAAAAGCCTGATTGAAGCTGAAGTACATTACTTGTTACAGGCGTATTAAGTCTTTTTTAAAAAGTATACAATACAATTGTAAACTAATTCACTATATATCATTGCTTTTTTTTAAATGGACAATATTTTTCTTTTTAATGGTCAGTGTAGTCTCTAATTGTATAGAAAAGTTGTGCAGCAGAAAAGATTTTACTTTTAACATAAATTTTTGTACCGACTTTAATTGTTTAATGTCATCTGGCAACGCGTTGTAAAGTAACGTACATGTATGTAGATTTCTCGTAGTGAGCTGTTGATACTGACACTTGATGAACGTGATTTTTACGACGTGTGTTGTAATCATAAATATCAGTATTACATGAAAATATCTTCCCACCGTTAAGTAAGTCAATTTTGATAAAGATTACAGATTCGTAAATAAATAGGCAAGACAATGGTAAGATTCCAAGCTCAATGAAAAGGGGCTTGCAGGAATCACTTGGATAGCATTTTTTCATTATTCGAATAATTTTCTTTTGTAATCTAAAGGTCTGGGTACTACAGGATGAGCTTCTCCAGAATATTATGCCATATCTCAGGCGGGAATGTACATTTGCAAAATACACGCAACGAGCTGCATGAAGGCTGACAGGATTTGAATGAATTCTGAATGCGTAACATAATGAACTTAATTTAGTGTTTAATTCTGTTATATGTACATTCCATTTGAGGTTTGACTGAATTGAGAGACATAGAAATTTGGTTACCTTAACATCAGCTAATTGCATATTGTTAATTTTCTATGGAACATGTGATTGCCGATTTGAGATGCAAAAATGCATTGGAACCGTTTTCCTTCGTTGACTATTAATTTGTTATTATGAAACCAATTTTAAACTTCTGAAATCGTACTATTTATTGCTTCTTTTTTGCAAAGAACATTCGTGTCATCATCCATTTACACATCTGCGAATTTTCTAACTGTAGGATGACGATAGGTGTGGTATTGAGCACTATGTTGTTCACAAACATGTCTGAATTCACGAAAGTCTTTAATTTCTTGGAAAATATTTTGATGTTGTTATTTTTAGTTTTTGTGTGAAATTTACCTGAGGTAACACTTTTAATGTCATTTATAAGACGATTATTCAGGTCCGTAGATTATTATTGATGGGATTTTATTACTTGTTACTAGAGTTTCATTTGGTTGAATATTGTTATTAGTCGGTTCTTTTGTTTGAAGTAGTCCGTATCATTTAGACGCTGGTACGGTATAGGCTACATGATCACTATCGTGATGCCTTTTAAGTCTTTTAGGTTTTTCTGATTCAGTAGAATGAGAAGTACTTTAATTGCTGGTTGTTCTTGCTGCAAGATCTGCGATGGTTGGGAATGCGGAGGCAAGGGCCAATGTCAATTTTGTTGCTGTTGCAGTGGGTATTGATGTTGCATTTTTTGAAGTTGGTTGAGTTCTTCAACATCCATGTCTCGAAACATTTGTTTCGTGCATAGCATGGGAAACCACAGTACCAGTTTCTGCTATGCTGACATCGTGAGCACTAGCATTTTCCATCACGAGAAGTAGATTGCTTACAGCACTTGACATTGATTACGCTGTACAGTAGAAGGTTCACATTTACAGTAAATTAATTGGCCGCGTAATGCTGCAATACAGCATTTTTGACCGTGGGCCGTTCTACCCCACCTCCAGTTGTCAAATAGACAAAAATATTATTTGGACAATAGACGCCTTAGGCTTTCTAACCCTCCCATAACATTCTTGACAGCGCCATTCCATCAGTGGCCCCGACGTTTTCCTCACCTTCCTTCTGCCCGTCTCCCGTTCCATTCCTTGCGCCCGCCGCTTCTCTCCGGCCTCCGCCTCCGCTCTGTAGCCTGCAGTGGCGGCAACGTGTGTGCAGTGGGAGTAGTGTAGTGCAGTAGTGTGAATGGGTTGAATAAATGGCTATGAATGTAATGTAAATAAGGTATGAATGTTGTGTAAATGGAAAAAAACCCTCATGAATTATGAAAAAGACACAAAACACACATTCCTTGGTACTGTGTAAAATGCAATTATATCAAATTAGATAGGACAACGGGCTCGTTTTTTCCGTTATATTTTAGCTAGCATGAAGTTAGTTTTAGTTAGTCGTTTATGTAAACGCCCTACCTCCAGATGTCTAAGCTCCAAGGAAGTAATAACTTTACGCCCCCAAAAGAATGAACAAATTCCCATCTCTGAGGACAACATTGGAGGGGGAAAAATAAATAAAATTAAAACTCACAACCGTAGCCTCTCTTGATACGCTGTATATCCTCCCCCTCTAGCGATCATTGTCCTTTTGATTGATCCTGATCCTCAGCCTTTGCTCACCTTCGCTTTTCCCTTCTCCCGTTCCATTCCACCGCCATGGCGGCTGGCGCGTCAGTGCCGGAGCTAAACAATTTTGGGCTCGGAGCAATGCTGAAACGCAACCCCTCCCCCTAAAAAATTAAATCGTGGAAGTTGTATCAAGAAACTGTATGAGTTATTTTACTTCAACAAATACCAAAAATTACGTTTTAGTAGAAGTTTTTGGATATATTTTTAAATAATGATTTAAAGTAAAAGTATGTAATGAATAACAATTTTCACGGTGATTTTAAAACGCTAAAAATTGTTGGGTTTAATAAAACTACTTGTTAAATTCATGAAATATAAGAATTTGAGTAAATCCTCTGGCGTGCTTGCCTTCGAATGTGTGGTTTCGTCACTCACGGCCAGACCACTTCCCGAGCACCAATCGAGACATACGAGGTGTTATTGGTCGCGTCTCGGTCACCTGGTGGGACATTAATAATTTGTTTTCAGATTTGGCCATAAGAATCTAAGAAATTCCCCAAAACGTGTTTTTTTTCGTGTTTTGGCGCTGCGATCTTGTTGAGTATGCAGGGAACTAAAACAACGCAACCTAAATAGATCTATGTAAGTGGTGTTGATTAAAATATAGTACCAAAACCGACGTAGATGAAAACGAAGAGAGAAAAATATATGAAGATGAAGAGAAAGACGTAGAGGGAGACGAAAGGGAAGACGAAGAGGAGAACGAAGAGGACGAGGACGAAGACGTAGAAGTCTTAGAAGACAAAGAGTACAAGAATACAAAAACGAATAATTTCCTTTCGCGAAAAACGAACTAAAGAACCTGTGTCGTCGAGCCGGTCGCTGCATCTCGGTTTGCGGGGATCAGTGTTTTGTCTTTGCAGAATATCGAGGAGACGAATATTTTTCTATGAGAAATCGAGATAAATCAAATGATCCGGAGGTGCAACAGGGAAATGCGTGTTTGCGGACATCATACGGTTTTCAAATTGATTTTAAAAATACTTACTACGACAAATTGAAAGAAAAACATTCCGAAATAACTCTTGACGAAGTCGATTTTATGAAACCATTACATTACCTGTGTTTAGGAAAGCCAAAGGCAGAAATCATGCTCAATATCACAAAATAATTGCACAATTGAAGTGGTTAGTTCTCGACGTCGACAAAACATCTAAACTGGATTAAGAGGACTCTGAACCGAATAAGAAGAAAAAAGAAAAGTCAAAGAACTGGAAGTAGTTTAAAGCATCGGCGACGCCACATTCGGCTAGTGAATATGAATTTCTGTAAAACCTATTTTAATGTTAGTACCATTTGATTCCTTTCACTGAGTCCTACCTTCCAAGAAATGACTATAAATACATTTTACGTAAGAAATTAATTGTAAATTGTATAAAGTATCAGACTATTGTACCGCGACTTATAAAATTACAATAACGAAATTCTCCAGTTTTAATTTCTTTTCCAATTTTTAAATAATTTTTTCCCATCAGTCCCATTATGGGGCCTCTTGACTTGCGGGGCTCCGGTCGATCGCCGGTCTGCCCATGTGTAGGGCCGGCACTGCCTCCCGCCCTCGCTCCCGCCGCTCATCTCCGTTCGCCCCCGTCTCCGCTCCGTGGCCCGCGGCGGCAGCAACCTGCTTCCTGGGCGCGGGTCGGCAGCTGCGACCCTTGGCTTTTAATTAATACACAGGGTGTTTGAACAAGGTTTCTTCGTATGCAGGAAGCGTCTGCGATGGGAACACTCGTGCCCTGAGAGGCGCTGCGCTGTTTATATACTTCGGTTTTTCTATCTTGGCGCGTGGGGGCGTGTCATCGAAATGGAATATTTCACGGTATTCCGCGTCGTTCTCGGTTGTGCAGCTAGGAGTCGCATCATCGCGACTGTATCGAGCAGTGCTGGCGATTATGCGACTCCTAGCGGCACAATCAAGAACGACGCGAAATAGCGTGAGATATGCCATTTTGATGACACATCCTTAGGCGCCAAGAAAGAAAAACCGAAGTATAGATATGCTTCGAGATCATTTACGGAAAAGAACGATTCAGTTCAGCACGGTTCAGTGTTTGAAAAGCACTATTTTCTTGTTGAATTTGGGAACAAAACCACTTTTCATTTCTCAACATCCACATGCTCGGATAAGCTTCAGGTATAGAAAGAGATATTTTGTTTTAAAATGGTTACAAAGGCTTTATTGCGATGGCTGTGTACCGAAACAATGTTAATGACATCATATATTACTGTTACTTTCAAATATTAAACACCGGCTTTGTATTTCATGGAGTCATGAAATGCAATGTTCTTGACTTTCTCAACAAATTTTATAATCTTGGATATTAAAGTTCACACATTCAGTCTTTCTCAAGTCGTCACTTTTGAATAGCAACAGATTCTCTTTTACTCGACATCTCGAGTCAGATTTCATTGAGTGAACAAGTTCGAAACATTGAAAAATAATTTGGTGGACAGAATAATCATTCTGTAGAAAATACATATTTCTTAATTCATCATTTAAATTCGGTCAAACTATTTTTTCATAATAATTCGATTTCATGAAAATAAACGAATTTAAAAATAATAAAGCAAAGATATTTCTATGAGTCATAGACTCATACCAGTCAGTGGTGATAATTCCTTTCCTGTCATCTTGTTGATGATTCACTAAATCATGTTAATGTTTTAAGGAATCTTTTGAAAGATTGATAAAGCGAGGATTGATACAGTCTGAATCTGCTTCATCACATCCCACATCGCAACATCAAACTTACCTCTCTGACGCACCGTTTCTTTCGACGCAAGAGAGTGCTTACACGTTTGTCTCGAAGTGTTCGAAAACTGCTCTCGAAAAAGCAATCGCAGGAACGATCTCTATGTGACAGGTTCGGTCGCGTGGTGTTAATTGGTTGGAGAGCACACTGGCACTGACCACTAAAAACACTGCAGCGCCTGGAAACATCCGAACCAACTGGAATCTGGTTTAGAGCCGTCCTCCGCCAAATTATGAAGTGTGGAGGCGTTTCTGTGTGGAGACGTTTCTCTATTTACACGCCGTCCCATTCACTAATACCTTCCAGAGTTACTAGCATTTTGTGTGAATCTATTTTTTTAATTGATACAATATCAAATGTTCTTTACGGCAAAAGTTACAGTATCACAGACATTTTTTATAGCATTAACATTGTTACACTGTTTTTGTGTCCGACAAACATTTGGTAGGAAATATAGGCAAGTGCCAATAACATAAACATTCACATTATGTGAAATAAAGGTTTATTTTCAAATCTTTGTAATTCAGAATCTCTAGTTCAACAAAAGAATTTTTACTATTTAAAATACACAAGTTTTATCTAAGTTTGTGAATGAAAATGCTAAAAACCTGAATTTCCTATGCATGTGTATCTTCGTTTGGAAACATTTGGGTGGCGTTCGAAATAATTGCTCTTTTATAAAACAACGTTAGCATGTTATTGAAACAAATAAAAATCCATTTTCAAAATGAGAATACGCGTATAGAAAGCGCTGTACTATTTATTCTTTGATGGAGTTGGGATCAACGAGTTGCAAAAAGTCTAGCAAAGAACAACAGAAAGTAGACCAAATGCATAAAGGCAATATTTATCAGATCAGATGCTTACAAAGAAATGAAACTTCTGACGCTTTCATGTCGCACCGCCGGAAAAGAATGCGAAAATGGAAGCCAGAACACTCGAGATGGTCCCAAGCTCATTTAGAATTCAGTTCAGACAACAACGGTTTAAAAACGTCAAAGAGAGTAAGAATCGAAATCCATACTTCTCTTTGACAGGCGAACACGTTAACCGATCATGGGGCTCGTGCGGTATGAACACGATTCGGAGCGCGACGGAAGAAGTCTCTCGAGAGCCTCGCAAGAACACGCAGCCGCTTCCTCCGTTCCTCGCGGCGTGGCGAGGGGCGGCGCCGCGGTCGCCATTCATGCCGAGCGTTTTGCCGAGCAAATTGTGCGCCGCGCCGCGGCCTATCAATCCTGGAAATCGGAGGCGCGCGCAGGCACAAGCAAAAGAAGGGCTGCCCGGCGACTGGCCATCCTCCGGCCTCTTGCACATCTCAGCCGACTTCCGTCGCCCCGCAGTTCACTCCAGCGCCGCTTGTTTTTTCGGTGAAAGTCCTGTCAGCGTCCTGTCACCGTCCGTCCTGCTGCCGGCTGCCCTGTCCCCTTCGGCTCTCCCGACGTCGTCCTACCAAGCTCGTTCCACCTTCGACCAATATGCCACCGTCCGTCCTGCTATCGTCCATCCTGTTGCCGCTTGTTTTTTCGGTGAAAGTCCTGTCAGCGTCCTGTCACCGTCCGTCCTGCTGCCGGCTGCCCTGTCCCCTTCGGCTCTCCCGACGTCGTCCTACCAAGCTCGTTCCACCTTCGACCAATATGCCACCGTCCGTCCTGCTATCGTCCATCCTGTTGCCGCTTGTTTTTTCGGTGAAAGTCCTGTCAGCGTCCTGTCACCGTCCGTCCTGCTGCCGGCTGCCCTGTCCCCTTCGGTTCTCCTGACGTCGTCCTGCCAAGCTCGTTTCACCTTCGACCAATATGCCACCGTCCATCCTGCCATCGTCCGTCCTGTTGCCAACCATCCCGCTGCCTTTAGCTTTTGACGTTTATCCATCCGTCCTGCCGTCGACCATCCTGCCGTCTTCCGCTCGATCGCCATCGCTGCCGGTGTCGATTCGTGCTTTGTCCGCTGCCCGTCCTCTTTCCGTCCGTTCTGCCGCAGTCCGTGCTCTCGCTGATCGTGCTTCTGCAATCCATCGTCACAAAATTAAAAATTAAAAGTATTACCCTAAAATGTAACTCACAACAGCCAAGACTAGAGTTAGGTGTTACTATCTTCTTCCATCTATTCTCCAAGTACGTTGTAATGATTATCAAAGGTTTAAATCTCAAAAGTGTCCAAATAAAAAGTGTGAATTAGTTTTCCTATCATAATTACTGTTCTGATCTACAATCATGCCCTTGGTAGACTTTTCACATTCAACGAAATGTGTTTATTTTACATAATTAAAAGAAAATTTGAATAATTTCAACATATAACTGTTTCAGAATTTCCCCCACGACTGTATCGTGTATAAGAAAGAACAGCTCCGCCGGCACGAGTTGCTTTCCCATGTCGCAGAAATCGGACTGCTCAGTTCGTTGGGTCGATTTAGCGAGGCAAGGCACATACATCAAATCTCGGCCTGTCACCATTGCCGAGGGCTTCTTGCGGTCTGTCTGTTGACGTGGGAGCGAACTCGTTCAAGGAACGCGTAGTTTCGCTATCATCGCGCGGCCTCTGTGCAACTGCGTCGCCATCAGTCTTTCTTAGAACTCTGCCGCCCTCGACGTCTTTTGACGTCCCACCGATCCCATCCCTGTTGGCGCTGCAACCCCTGAAATGACACAATACGTGAACCCCATCCCCTTCTCGCCACTAGCTTCCCGCCTTTGTACCCTACTGCCATCCGTTGTAGAGCCTGTCTCTGCCTATTCGAATTGCCATGTCTACCAAGTATCTTCGATGGCGTTTTCGGAGACCCGTCTCTGTACCAACCGCGTCTTCGCTACGTCTTCACTTCACCATCCTCGCCCCTTCACCAACCTCGCCTTTATCAACTTCATCTTTTCACTACTTACCACCTCACCCCCACTTTACCACTCCGACCTCTTCACCGCCCAGCGTCTGCACCATCCCTAAGTCTTCATCAACTCGCTTCTTCACCACTCCGTCTTCACTGCCTCCCTCTTCAACGCCTTCCACCCCTTCACTACCGCACCTCTTTACTTCCCCACCTCTTCACCATCCCGCCTATTCCTCGCAGAATGTCTGCTCTGACCTCCCACACAGTTATCCAGCCTCAGCATCTCCTTGCCTCTTGCCCACCACGTCATGAGGCAGCCACACCAACTTTTATTTTCACACCATTTACACCCGCATACATAGTTCACTCACGCTCGGCCCCTATAGCCACTGTCATTTCTCCGCTTTTGTCATTCTCGATCCCACAGTTTTCTGCTCTCCGCTCACTCGACCACAGTGCAGACTTCATTATCAGCACTTACCGCCTTGTTCGTCATCGTGCGTTAGTTCTTTTGTCGCAAGACCCTACTTACTATCACCACGTTGCTATCAATCGCTCTGGCGACCCTACCATCACTACTCACCACCGACACCACCTCCGCCGCCTTAACAATGGGCTCGAGTTGCAACTTTTTGTGGGCGACCGCTCCAGCGCCGACGCTCGACTGACAAGCGTTTTTTGTGCGTCGCGCCGGACGACCGAAAGACCGGGCGGGCGGGCGGGCGGGCGGGCGGCGCGGGAGGACTTGTTCCTGCGCTTCTTATTTCGCCGCGCGCCCGCACAATCAAAATTATGATCCCCCTCGCTTGGGCGCCCGCTGCGGCCCGGCCGGACCCTGCAACCGGCCGGGGCTGCGGGCCACCGCACAGTGGTTCGGCGCGGCAAGCGGAAACTAAACATCGACAAATACATTTTCAATTAAGCATAGGAAAATGAAAAAGTCAAGTCGCTGCACCATATATTCGACTAAATTTTTAGCCCCCTCTTCTAGAAAAATATGATTGAATCATTGACTTATTTGAAACGTTATTTGAATGTATGTAAGTATAACACACGACGTAGTAATCATATTCACCAGGTGGCAGTATCAACAGCTCACTACAAAAAATTCACATACAATTCATGTACATTACTCTACAACACTTTGCCAGAAGACATTAAACGATTAAATTCCATAGAAAAGTTTAAGTCCCAAGTAAAATCTTTTCTGCTGCATAACTGTTTCTATACAATTCGAGACTATACCGAGCATCAAAAAGGAAAGTAGAATTAATTTTAACAATGATAGTTAATGTAATTATTTATCATTTGGACTGTATAATTCTAAAGAACCTGTAACAAGTATTGTACCACAGTTTCTGGGTTGATGGCCCCCATCTCGATCAGGTTTTTCGTCCAGTTTCCCTGATCCTTGAGCAAATGCTGAGATGGTCCCTTGTTTTGCTTCTGGACATAAATGTAACTTCATTATTTGTGCACGTCTTCTGAATTTCAGTGGGAAATATAGTTATTCAAATTATCGTTTTTCATATTATCGCGGCAAAAAGTATTATTCTTTCATGAAGAACATGAGGGTTCAGGGCAGAAATTTATAGCTAATTTACCTTTGAAAATATATTTTATTATATAGGAGCGAATATTTTTGTCAACAAAACTCGAAAAAAACTCTCTTTTCTGTATTCAAAATTCGACTAGAATATGGTTTAGGATAGAGACCACAGAATTATGAAAACGTGCACAAAATTCACTTCTCCCCATAGCTCGTCATACGCAGTTTTTAACTGTTTTTGACGTAAATAAATAAATAAATAAATAAATAAAAAATAAATAAATGTGTTAGTTTTAAACACTCTTTTTGTGTTTATATTACTTCGTAATGTATACAGAAGAGTTTAGATGGAAGAGCTGGCTTTGCAATTTTTGTACTTCGCCATTTTATTGTCCTCCGATCAGTCCTAGACCGTTGCCGGAGTAGCCAGCACCAAAAGCGAATCGACGTCCGCGTGCGATTCTTACTCCCCCGTTCTGTAACTATTCCCATTCATTCTGCCAGGCGGGATAGTGCCCTCTACCGAAATTGTTCTTCCAGTATGTTGATGGCCAAAGCTGAAATTGGCTATAATGGTATGTTTACGAACTGAAGAAAGGAATTCTCAAAACTTTTAAGTGCTATGCATTGAGAAAATATAATTAAATATTTTCTTGTTCAAGAAGAAATGTTACTATCATGCTTATTATACTGATGCATCTTCAAGGACGTTTTCCTCGTTCTTTAAAGGATCATGTTTATCTCAAGTCACCAATGTGACAGAATAGTATCTTAAGCAACTAGTCTAAAAAAGTACTCATATTACATAAATTTATGTTTTGAAAACAAGGAACGATAGGCGCAGCGAGAATGTCCTGGGAGCATGGGGCAGGAAGGCAGGGCAGGAAGGCTGGGCAGGAAGGCTGGGCAGGAAGGCTGGGCAGGAAGGCTGGGCAGGAAGGCTGGGCAGGAAGGTTGGGCAGGAAGGCTGGGCAGGGAGGCTGGGCAGGGAGGCTGGGCTGGGAGGCTGGGGAGGAAGGCTGGGCAGAACGGCAGGGCAGGAAGGCTGGGCAGGAAGGCTGGGCAGGAAGGCTGGACAGAAAGGCTGGGCAGAAAGGATGGGCAAAAAAGATTGGCAAGAAGACTGGGCAGGAAGGCTGAGAGTGAAGGCTGGGAGGGAAGGCTGGGCAGGAAGGATGAGCAGAAAGAATGGGCAAGGAGGATGGACAGGGAGAACATGTAGGGAGGACGAGCTGGGCCATAATAAATGACACTTTATGAACGATACCTTGCAACGGAATAGATAGTATATTGTGACGTCATGGGTGCTCACAGCGAACACAGACCCGAGCTTTCAAAAATACAGTTATATTTATAAAACAAATATGTACATTTAAATAGTTACACTTTATACAATAGCTCTCAGAGACCTACTATCTCCTCATCGCGGGAGCGATCCAAAGCCGATTGAGAATCGGTTTAATTAGTGGCACTCGCCACTCCTGAATTCGAAGCGCGCACAAAGCCAAGCTTCCGTGACCGGATCTCACACTCGGACTCAAAGTCCTTACAGGCGCATCAGTCATTGATGTGCCTTGATCGCAGGAGCGATCTTAACCGATTGATGATCGGTGTGGTTCGTGGATCTCAACCACAGCTCACTCGGAGCTCGCACACAGCATCATTCCCACGTGACCGCAGTCACGTGGGACATAAAGTCCCCCCAGGCGCTTCAACTCGTAACTTGCCTCGCGAGCCCTGCTCGCCGCTGCAGCGCCCTGGCACAGATTTGTGCATCAGCACGAGGTTCTCACTCTTTCTCCAGAACCCACCCACTGGCTTTGTACACTCCCTTATGTACCTGTGGCTCACGTGACCTCCTACGTCACGCCGCCTCCCCCGCTCGCTTCTGCTTCTGCACACGGCCCGCGGTCTTTGTTCAGCCTTTGCCACGTGCTTGCTCTAGGGAAAGCCTTGCTCTCCCTCCTGTGGCGAGGCGAGTTCCTGTTGCTAATTCCTTTCCGCCCGTTCCCAAATAGCTACCACGAGGTTCTCTCGCTAATACGCAAAATATAATGCTGGTATAAAAATTGCATGTAGTACTTTTGGTACCTCCCTTCTTCGATCATCCAATCCTGCACGGCTCCCACTCGTCGCCCGCGCTGAGCACTGTGCGCCTGTTCCGGGCGGTGGGCACGGGGGCAGGTGCGACGCCGCGCCGCGCCGTCGCCGGCGGCCGCGGACACCGGACGCTGCGCCCGCGACGGGGCACAAACAAATCGTGCCTCGCGCTGTTTTGCTTCCATTATTTCGAGAATCGGGATCGGCCGCTCGCTTCCTTTGTGGCGCGGAGGCGGCGCTGAGGCCGGATGCACGCGGAGCCGGGGGCGGCGGAGGAGCGATGGAGGCAAGGCCGGGATGTGGCGCTGGTGGGGACTGAGAGGCTGCGAAAATCAGCAGCGGTGCTGCGCTGTGGGAGAAAGGAAATGCTGGGGCGTGTCGACTTCCCTTCTTAAAGTTTTCACCGGAACAGGTAGTTCAGGGCATCAACTGATGTCACTGGAGATGTACACGTAAGCTTCCGCGGCTCGAGTCCATGATTTCTTGGCTGTCCGGGAGACGGCGCGTCGTTGGCTGAGAGGCCGACGTTTCGCCTGTCATGTCGCAGGCTTCCTCAGGGCAGTCAGACATGCCCTGAGGAAGCCTGTGGCATGACAGGCGA
Source organism: Acheta domesticus (assembly GCA_031308135.1). Lineage (NCBI taxonomy): Eukaryota > Metazoa > Arthropoda > Insecta > Orthoptera > Gryllidae > Acheta > Acheta domesticus. Next base: position 118,042,525 of record JAHLJT010000631.1, on the reverse strand, counting down.
AATGTCGGCCTCTCAAACAATGATGCGGCGTCTCACAAACAGCCAAGAAGTCATGATGTCACTGCAGTGCCCCTGGCAAGGGAGGTCCTACGTTCGAGTCCGGACGGTGCCAGGATTTTCGACACTAGTTTGTCAGCTAGGTCAGGGCTTTCCAACTGCGCCTAGGTCAGGGCTTTCTTCCCGCGACTGCTTTGAACATTTTTATTATACCAAAATTGTTTAGTTATTTTGTTATGCATTTTTATAATTACATAACTCGAATTATAAATGTGAATGATGTGAATTATAAATGACAAAGATGAAAAATTACTTATAAATATGAAATATGTACACTAATCATTAAGTATGTTGAATAAAAGTCGTGTCTAATATATACTTGTTTCATTATAATTTCAGTAATAGGGTAAAAACCATCTTAAATTACGGTGCGGCCCGCGGCTTATCCGTGGGTTTTTATTCCTTGGCGCATGGGGGCTTGTCTTCAGAATGGAATATCTCACGCTGTTTCGCGTCGTTCTCGATCGTGCCGTTAGGAGTCGCCTAATCGTCAGCACTGCTCGATACAGTCGCGATCATGCGACTACCCAGCGGCACCACTGAGAACGACGTGAAATACCGTCAGATATTCCATCGTGAAGACACGCCCCCACGCGCCAAGAAATAAAAACCCTAGTATAACTAGAATTTGATATGTGGCCCGTAAGCCCATCTAAATTGGACAGCCCTGTGCTATGTTTAATTCAATCGCTGTCTGGAGGAGAATTCTAACGCCCGGCTGCTCTGATCCGATGTTTTCCGTGGTTTCTCCGATCAACATTAGATGAATGCTGGAGCAAAATGCCAACAAACGCCTCACGGACCGCGCGCGATCTTTCCTTCCTCTTCCTTGACCTATCCTAACCCCCTTACTTACAGTTACATGCACTACACTACCACATGTACTGAGAGACCGGTCGGGAGCTTAGAGCTTGTCCCAGCTGGGGCAGTGCCCCGCTGATGGGAGATACCTGTTTGGAGAACACCCCGCTAGCCGACGGTGCGTTGGCGCCGGATCTCTCCATTCAGCGTGAGAAGATCACAGCTACCTCCCGAGGAAAAAACATGCACTACGCTTAATGACCTTAGTAGTTGACGCGCCCGAAATTACTAACAATCAATCACTCAATATAGTTTTCTGTGCGGAAATCTTGCTTTGGATTACGCCTGATGTACAGACAAGGATGTGTATGTGCCTAACATCATATACCACACGTAGTATATACCACACTTGTCGTGACCTTTTCTTTTTGTTATTCTTTTGTTTTTTACTTCACGTTTAGCACGTAAGCTATATTCCAAAGTAGTAATGGATGTGAAGGGTGGAATGAGTGATGATATGGTGGAGTGTGATGGACACTCTGGATCGGAATGGTATGAAGAACGAAAGACAATAGGAATAAGAATGGAAGTAAGAACAGACGATAGTCTTACACTGCAATAGAGACAAGAGATAAAACACATTTTGTGGTGGATCTTCAAAAGTGGAATCGGGATTTAGAAGACTGGATGTTGCAAAGTTTGACAAAGGCGGACAAGAAAACTGGTGGCAACGGAAACGCAGCTCGAGCGAGTAGATTAATTGATTGATATTTCCGGGCACGTCAACTAATTTGGTCATTGGTCCCATTAGTGCTGAGAATGTTTTACACCAGGAATTGGTGTTAAATTCCTCCGATAGGTGATGAGATTTGGTGCCGAATTACACGTCTTCTGGCGAGGACTTCCGCCTCCAGTTATCTACACCAGCGGGGCAGCCAAGACGCTCGAAGTTCCCGCCATGTGTGGTAGTATAGTGCTTCTAAGCCTGAACAAGGGAAGAGGATGGAACAATAGGAAGGAAAGATCGCGCACGGTTCGTGCCTTTTTGTCCTACTGCTCCGGCATTCGCCTGGTTTTGATCGGACAACAACACCGGGAGAGATGACTCAGTGCATCAAGTAATGTAACTGTAGTCCCTCTGACCGGGAGGTCCTAGGTTCGAGTCCCGGCGGCGGCAGGATTTTCGACACTAGCTTATCAGCTAGGTCGAATTCAGTCGCTGTCTGGAGGAGAATTATAGCGGCCGGCTGCTCTGTTCTCCGTGGTTTCTCCGATCAACACCAGGCGAATGCCGGAGCAGTACCCTAACAAACGGACCACGAACCACGGATCTTTCCTTCCTCTTCTTTGTCCTATCCTCACCCTTTACACACACACGCTTACACTAACATGCACTATACTACCACACATGCCAGGAGATAGGTCGGGAGCTTAGAGCTCACCTGGCTGGGGTAGGACGCCGATGGGAGATATCAGGTTAGGGAAACCCAGCTAGTCGACGGTAGGTCGGCGCCGGATCTCGCCAGCGGGGAAAGGTCACCGCAACCTCCCGAGGAAAAACACGCACTACACTTACGGGACTAATGACCTAATTAATTAACGCGCCCGAAATCACGAACAATCAAACAATTAATCGGACAACGCAAACTATCGATCAGAGCAGACGGCCGCTAGAAATATTCTCTCCCATACAGTGATTGAGTTCAGACTAGCTCTGTAGCTGGTAGGGATTCGAACCCTAGAACCTCTCGGTCAAAGTCGCTGCAGTGACAACAGTAATGGTGGCTCTGAGCTAACTCAGCCGGCGCGAGCTGGGATGCGATGGCGAAAGGAAAACGCTGGAACGATCACGCAGGGACGGAAGCGGCAGTGTCAGGGCGAAGTGTGGGGCGGCTGCTGGCAGAGACATTAGGCTCCGCGGGGCCGCCCTCTCGTAGGCTGTCGGAAGCAGCGTGTAGATGCCTATCAGGCCGATCCACTGGAAGTCATTGATCAAATGGGAAACATAAATTCGGGGGCTCCTTTATTATTGGCTCTGTGAAGGGCGTTTCCGGCGCAGCGGCGCGGCGCGGGCCGCGGGCGAAGGGTGAGTGGGCGGAGGGGGAGGGAGGGGTCAGGGCTGCGTCTTTTGTGCCAGCGCCAGAGACAGCCTGAGGCCGGTGACAGCTGCCCGCTGCTTGAGGGATAAGCGCGCGCGCCGGATGGTCTCCGTCCCCCCTCCCCCAAGTGCCATCGCCGCGTCTCTTGTGACCAGGTTCCATCCCCCCCCGTGCTCAGATTCTATCCACACGCGCCTCATCGACCCCGTCTGGGGTGGATCCCACACCCCTCGTTCCCGCCACGATCTTTCCCCCGTCCCCGCTCCCCCCCGCCTGCCCACGCCTCTACTCCACACCGTAATCTCCGCCCCCGCCCCCGTTTCCCTTCGCCTCGTTCTCACCCAAATCCCCACCCCCGCCCAGCTCTACCCTGTTGCCGTTCCCATCCCCGTCCCCGCCTCTACCCTCGTTCACGACCCCACTGTCCGCGTTCTTTTTTCAATACTCTGCGCGTCCTCGAACGATATCAGAGGTAGGAGCGTTGATTCGATTCGTTATAAGACAATCACATCAACAAACTAACAACGTGTCGGCAGTTGCTGGTACTTTATAATCAATTTCTAACCACACGTTATTTTGATTATTTTTGATTTTTGATACTCAAAATTTATTATTTAGTTTTCAAAGATTATAAAGCAATAATTGGCGTTTGTCTGCTCTAAAAATAACTTCATGCTTTGAAACAAGTAGAGGAATTTTTTATTCAATCGTAATACTACAGGAAAGCACATGAAGTGCCAAAGAGAAAGAATAAAGAACAGAACAACCTTTATTCATCCGCAACGAACTATAGAAATAGATATACATTTTCAGTCAACTATTCGGTGTTAATACATTTCATTTCAGTCGAGGCGAATCTGACTCTAGATGATAAATTGTTGTTCATCTTCACGTAGAATGTACCATCACTTTTGAATTTGCACGTCATGTAATAAGGAATATAGCTGGCAGATGGTTACTCTCCACACGAAAATTGGAGCTTATAGTATCAGATGCTCTGACATACTCACTCTCTGATTTCCTCCTATTATGGTTGCAGGCAACCAACAAAATTCTTTTAATTCCGAGAACAAATTTACGATTAGGTTTAAGTTATTATTACAGAGTTCATCTCGAATAAACTAGACAATTATCTTCAATAGTTACTCGTAGCACGAGCGATGCTTTCCAAACCGCATGCAATGATCTCCTTTTAATGTAGGGGTTTAAAAGTGTGAACGGAGTGCAGTAAGACATTTTTGAAAATATGCTTACGTGTATAACACAGTACAATTTAATATTACTGGCGCTTTAAATAATATTAACACAGTGCAATATATTTATACAATTTCACATGGATGTTCGTTGAAAGTCATCTGCTTATCTTCTTCTATCTTTTATAGATACAAAACTGGATGTTGGTATAATTGGTTAATTCTCTTGTAACCACTATATGGCTGTCAAATGCAACCCGCAACGCACTCGGCAGCAATTTGAATATATATCGTTAAATAACTCCTAAAAACAGCGTTCTAGAGCTTTAAAATCTAAACTTTGAGGCAAAAGGCACGTTTATCACCATAATCTATAGAATGAGTTGTTCTATTACATTTTTGCTGATCCGGCGCTTCCAAATATTCCCTCATCTGCTCAGAGATGTGCAGAATCTGCAAGTAAATGTGAATGAGGACAGAGAGCGGCAGAGACAGACAGAGAGGCAGGGACAGGGTGAGTGAGGGAGGGAGAGACAGCGAGAAAGGGTGATGGGAGGGAAGAGAGGGAGATGAAGGGCAGAACAACGTCTGCCGGGTTTTCCTAGTCTAACAGAAAGTAGGATCGTAGTTTTGGGGAAGTCTTCACGAAGCAATGGTCAAACAGGTGCGCTTAACTGTCCCGAGAAATAATGTTTCGCGACGGCCCGGAATCTCGTTTGGTTCTGAACGCTGTTTACGCGCCGCAGCGCTGGGCCGAGGAAATTGTTGGAG
>JAHLJT010000631.1:117965104-118032604 GCA_031308135.1 Acheta domesticus | reverse complement strand
TTATTTTATTTTATACCTTCTATGAAGTTTGCAATATTTTGAATCATCTTTTTGTTAAACAAAATTTAAATTAAAAATTGAAATCATTTTGATAACTGGACAATTCCTCACCCCACTAGATTAACCATTGGTTGATAATGATCGCAACAAAAACTGAAATCTTTGGTTAAATTAGAAAAACATGGAATTCTACAATTGATTCAATTGATTTGTTATATATAAAAGTTCAATTAGACTTAGAGGACAGTGTATATAATACCTTATCTAAATCACATCAGTTAACAACAAACAGACAACTAGTTGCTGGAATCATTTAGTGTACTAAAATAATTTAACATTTGAATTATAATACATCTTCACTTAGAACAATCAAGCACCATCCTCTATCATTAAGGTGATATACCTCAATGAAGGAATTACACCATTTTTAAATGTTCCCTGGCGAAAAATTCATCCTTACCCTACTGATTGCAGTGCTGTTCATTAACATATTCTTCGTAGAATACATATGACAGATTCTATAAATTTTCCTAGTATTTTTCTTCAGTGAGTACATGTTTACCTTATCTCTTCTCACGATACTTGGTACGTCCTTCTTACAACTGTGTTATCATCGACCCAAGTTGCGGCACAGATCACTTCAATGAAACTCTTTTGTTGTATTGTACTCTTAGTGCTCGAATGTGGGGTATCCAACTTTTCGTCATGAGTCATCCAAAACATTAATTTCATTACACTGCTCGATTTCATATTCACCTAACATGAAGTATAAATTTTTTCACTAATATTTTTTTTCTGGAAGATATTGTGTATGTGAATTTGATTGTAGATAATCGTGCCGGTTATGTTGGAGGATTCCAAGACTCCTTCTTCAGACTTTATATGCAACTTTCTGTACTAAGTTCAGATATTTTCTACTAATATATATTTTCCTGACGTCTTCATACATGATAATAACAGATGGATATTTATTTTTGCCTTGAAGTTCATTAATGATAAGGGAAGGTAGGGTGGTCCGGACCAGGGATCCTTGTAGTTCACCATAAGTTAGTAACTGTCGAAAAATATGAAATTTGTTCTGATATTAATAAACCGATCTTTTAAGAAATTACACGCGAGTATAAAGAATGATGTTTTCAATATTGGTACTCATTGGAATGTGTACCACTAGACTTTTCCATACAATTTCACGAGCCTTTTCAATTTCCGGACTTACAACTAAGGTTTTGAGATTGTTGGCAAGACTATAGTGTTTGTTGTTCTCCACTGATACTATAAAACCCTTAATAAAGAGATGTTTCTTAAATCCACTTTGGTAGGGTGAAGTAACTTCATACTTTTCGATATACTCTGTTAAACGTAAATTTATTATTTTTTCTAGAAGTTTGCAGAGCAACGAGTTAATGCGTTATGTCTGTAGCTATATAATAAAAATGTATCTTTTCGGTACTTAAGAATTCGTTTAACAGTACCTTCAGCCCATTTTTATGGAACATGTGTGGTATATATAATGTTGTAAGCTCTTAGCAGATACTTAATGGTACTTGAAAATATTTAATTTTTGATACATTGAGAACACCATCGTAGCTGTCACAATTTTTGTTTAGTTTACTTAATTTACCGATGGTTTCACATACGTCGTTGACAGTCATATCAATGTTTAAATATTTAAGAAATGATTGAAAATTGTCATAGAATACGTCAAAATAAATATTAAATAATTTGATACATTAAGTTTCCGAAAAATTACTCTTTTAATTAATTCATAATTCTACTTCCAGTTTTCAATTTGAAAATAAATTGAAAATATCTTTAAACATTGAAGATACATTTTTATGAGATGAGGAATATAATGTTTTGACCACAGTGGTACACTTAATGAGTGCTCTTCTGTTAAACAATAAATAAATATTATAGTTTCCCATGTGATTTTCGTTATCTCTAATTTTAAATGTACTGCCATTAAATAAAGTACCCATTTGTTTCTGAATTTAAATTTTCACTGACATATATGTTTCATCTGTTTAAGTCATAAATATTCTCTTTCTTCTTTCTTAATACGTCAAAATTTTGTATTTCTGAAATGTTAACAATTGGTTTTCTTCATAATTAATTGTACAAGCGAGAACAAAACATAAAGAGTAAAAAACGAAAGTGAAGAAATATCTAAACATTGCTGTCCCAAAGTGATCACTCATCCTTATCATGATAATTTTGACTTGGTGATGTAAACAAATTAATGTATTTTAATATAGACCAACGACTTCAACTTCTATTACTAAACTAAAACAATATTCATTTCTATTAATACCTTCTATTACTAGTAATAGAACGTATTCGTGAAGCGCGACATTTATTCATCACAATCATTCATTAGGCAGAATTGGAATGAATTCCGTCCATGGTATGAAATGGAAGAAATTTTATCTACCTCTGCTCCAACTCACTCGTACCGCTCCGCTTCTGTCCAGCAAGCCCATCTCGCTCCTTCTCGGTCCTCTCCTTATCACATGCCCTGCTCCGCTCTTATCCGACCAGTACCGTCTCACTCCGCCTACATGCACTACTATTAATTCATATTTCGCTTCTTACTATACGTGTCGGAAGACCAAACGGAAGCTTAGTGTTAGAGCATGTGCCGGCTGGGGCGGGGCCCCGTTAGAGGGAAGATAGTAAGAAGGGAAAAAATCCCGCAAAGCGAAGTGTATGTCCGCTCCGGTTCTCACTACCCAATAATGAATCAACTACCGCCATCTCTCGGGATAAACATTCACTACACTAACGGGACAAATGAACATAGCAGATGATGTGCCCGGAAACATTAATCCAGACTTTTGTCCTAACGGCCTCTTACTGTCCTTTTATCAGCTTTTAATATCCTTAGAATGCTTAGTAGATGATTATCATGTTGTATATAACTGCTCTCGTGATGTGTTCACAAATAGACTCTTCGAACCAGAGCTTGTATTACTTTTTAAACTGAAACTCGACCTTTTTCCTTTACGCTCCTTCATTGTCTCTAGAGGCATTGTATTCTCCCTTCTGAACAGAAATTCATCTTTCGCGGTCCGATTCTGTTTTTAAAGGGAAATTAGCGTGAGAACTTCCGTTCGCTTGGTCATGGGCCGTAGAGTTGGTGAAATCATCGCTGTGGTTTTGATAGGCGGACCGTGAAGGGAACGTACAATTCTCTGTGGAGCGTCACAAGGATTTCTGAATGCCTTTGGCTTGAGATTCATTCGTGGGAGACGTAGTAATTGTAGACAGAGTAACCTTTCCTAGATTGAAGGAGTCAGGGAAAATATGTAAGATTATGCTAACACTTTTATGCTCATCATTCATTCTCGTAGCATTAAAAATATTTTGTCGAGTAACATTGTTTCGTGTTTAAAGATTTCAAAAATATTTTCGATATACATATATGAGGGTTGGGGCAGAAGTAATGGCAACTATTTTTTTCTAAAACAAATGTTATCGGATCGCAAAATTGTATTTATAACTTGAAAGAAAATCAACAGTAGGGTGTGTTTACATCAACAGATAGCTCTGCAAGTGTATCTATTAGCACAGAGAGCAACTTGAAATCAGTTGTCCGACTACCGCCACGCGAGGTGAATGTAACATGTTTCCAACAGCGCTCTTACTCCAAGAGAGCCGTTTACCATGAAAGGAATGCCGGAGAATGTCACAGGGAATTGATGGAAGCTCATGGAATAATGTTCTTACATACCGGACAGCCGCGAGATGCGCAGAAGAGTTTCTGCAAAGGTGCGCAGCAAACAGGGATCAGCAACGCACGTGACGACCTGTGAGTGTGCGGATCAATGTGATGTGCGGTAATCGAGCATCTACCTACTCAGGCCATTAGAACGGTTATGTAATGCTTTTCGAATTTCTGAAGTCGTATGCTCTAAAATGCCTTAGAACATGAAACGGGTACGGTCATTTCAAATACCTTAATAAATATGATAAATTCAATTTTTGTGGGTTGATAAATGTCCACGCGATTAGTTTATATCTTGTCCTTTCATGTGTATATTTGAAATTTTCCACCCCTACTCATATTCTAACAAAACAAATAGTTGCCATGACTGCTGCTCTAACTCTATATATATATATATATATATATATATATATATATATATATATATATATATATATATATATATATATATCTTGAGACGCGTCAACAATGTCAACCCGCCTCTCTAACTATAATTAACTATGAATAACTGCAACTAATCGGACGCCACAGTGCTAGCTCAGTCACTTTCTTCTGGGTTCGATTATTGCTTACTATTGCTTACCCCTTTAGCCAATAAGTCACTCGGTCCGCTCTCCGTACGGAAGGCAAAGAAATCTGAAAGTTCAAAGTTCGTATACAAGTGAATAAATTAGTTCGTACGAACTATATCTTGAGCTCTCTTCCTCGACGGGGTAGATGGCGCCTTGCAGGATTCTTCCGACGTCCACTAACAACAACGTCCGTCACCTGACCACAACCATAGGCTGACCTATTATCAATATCTAGTTACTCTTCTTTCTTTCTCACTGGTACCTTCTCACTTGTAGCACATCAATATTAACACAAAGTAAATTAACTCCTGCCTAGAGATTACACCCTATTACTTGCGTCTCGGATGGGCGCCTATTCGCGAACAATTTTATTTGCGAAATTGTACTAAGTCTACCGTCATAGCTGTACTATTATTTCAGCGACTGGGTCTCCGATAAATTATTGCTAAGTCCCTCACTCGGTTTCAGTTGAATTATTTCAGAGTCCAAACGTTGCTCTACCTTCCACCTCCGCCATTGATGAAAAAAAAATTAAGTCCGAAGTATATCCCTCCGAAATATTTTACAAGTCCGAAGTTGCACAAATAATTCTCTCTTCCACCTTCGCCACTAGTGGAAAAAAACTAAGTCTGAAAGATGTCCCTTGAAGTACTATCACACGCACCACTGAATCCGCGAGCGATCCGATCGCTTCGAAAATTGGAGCCGGAATGACATTGTATTCGTATGCTCAACCCTTGAAAACTCGCCTTCATTGTTTTTCCATTGTTTCAGTCACTTTTTCGAATCATCCGGTACGTCACGCCCATCATAACAACCTGCATGAAAGAATGTTATTCTCCTTGCTATGATGTAATATTACTTGTTTATCGCACCTCACACCTTAGCAACCTACTCGTGTTAAACTGTTCATTCGCGTTGCTACGATGTCGTATTGGAAATAAATTAATATTTTTTAATCTTTCATTTTCCCCGCACATTTGGTATATCACAATATATGTAGAAGAGAAAGAAAGAGAGACAGAGAAGAATCTTGATTTTTTTGTAACCATACGTGTATGAAACCATTCAACTTAAAACATTTTTTCTTACATGATTTTCATATTATATGCTTTTGATAGTTTTGAGTTTTAATTTTGAAATATTACAAAAGACTTGTTATTTTCAATTCACTTCTATATTTTTAATATTCAAGTGGTACTTTTATTTTAGGATGGATGTGGTTTCTTGAGATTAGATCATTTTAGGGGGAAAAAATCCACATCTTTTTCTTATTTTTGGTTGCCAAAGTTCCAGCCCTTTGTTGGGCCTTCATCGGGGCTGGAATAATTTTTACACAGGCTGTTGATTACTATTACATACTATACATAACCTTAGTCTGAAATATCTAAATACAAATCTACTGAAACGTTGGCAACCAAAAATAAGAAAAATAACGTGAATTATGTTTTTCTTTTTTTCTAAGATGACCTAATCTCAAGAAACCACATCCATCCTATATAATTCAAGAGGTCAAGATAAAACTAACAAATACTTTTATTTTATTTTCGAGTTTACTGAAAAATACTTTATGATAATTATCTGGAATATATCTTAATTCATTTTCGAGTTTTAAGTAAAATCCCAAATGATTTTGTTTTTGTTACTAATGCTCTGTTCTGTTAATTGTGTTGTACATACATTACAATCTCTCAAGAAAAAAACGAAATTTGTGTTTTTCGAAACTATCCATAGTATTCTCAATTTGCTTTTTGTTTGAATCCAAGTGTAAATAGTGGGAATTAATTAGAATATACGAAAGTGGATTCACAAGTTTAATATCCACGAATTATATTAAAAAACAATTATTAAGTATAAGTACACTTCCTGAACAGAAATAAATTGATCTTACATTTTTCGAATACTTATCTTAATATTTTACATCATAGAATGTTAGATTTTCTAAGCATTTCTCTTTTTGTTGCAGGACGAGATATTCAGAAATGATTGGAGAAATTTTCTGATTAAATTTTGTAAGTATTGAAACATTTTCAGTCCATTACACCATTGAAAAGGGGGTCGAATCTACCGGCTTTCCTTTTCCTTTCTTTCAAAGAACAAACAAATTAAAAAATTGTAGAATAGTTCTTTAGTTCTTTTGTTCGTAGCTCTACACCTGAATGAAAAAATTCCGGGATATATTTCAATTAGATTTTTATTTTGCTTTAATGTTAATTTTATCTACAAATTGCACTAAAACCAATAATAATAATAATAATAATAATATAAAAGAAAAGTATATGGTACGATTAAATGTGTATGCCCTATATATGATCAATCTAAGTTCATTCCAGGAATTAAAACTTTTGTATTAAATACATTTATTATGAACTCGACGTTTCGCACGTTCAGCATGCGCCCTGTCAAGAGCAACACAAGTATAAAAACAGTTGGCAATGGCATAGACAATACAAATTGACATGAAAATGGAATACAAAATTATTGAAATCAGTATTTACATTTGGTGTTACATCAGACCACAACATACCACAAGTTATAAAAAAAACGATGAAGGCTTGTCAAACCTAGTGGTTACAATTCGTCAATTGTGGAAGGCAGCACAAGATTAGATACGTTAAGAAACGGCTAAAATTATAAAGATTGCAAATCATGAATTGAACAGTGGGAATGGCAAAAAATATTGGTGCATTTCATGATTAGTATTGCTTTTGACAAGGCATATGCTGAATGTACGAAACGTCGAGCTCACAATAAATGTATTTAATACAAAAGTTTTAATTCCAGGAATCAACTTAGATTGATCCTATATGGTCCATACCTATTTAGTCATACCATCTACGCATCTTCTACATAATACCAGGATCAACAGAAAGAACCTACAACAATTTCAATAATAATAACAATAATACTAATAATAGAATAATGATGACTCATGACCAATATTTATCGGGAAACGCAACGTCTCAGAATACGTTTGAAATCATTAAATTTTCTTTCTTTCAAAACAATTAGAACATTCGGCTTTAAGGAATAAAATCAGTGAAGTATTTAAAAATTATTTTCAATGCAATTTATTAATCTATTATAGTTTTTGAAATTTTCTGAAAAGATCTTTAAGCTCTCCTGGAAAAAGTTAATGTGGTAAATCAACATTGTAGATCCCTTCCCTGGATAAAACAATATTCAACAACTTTCAAAAGATTAATTTGACCATCTCAAATACTTTTGGAGATTTAACGTTTTAGCTGTAAGTAACGATGCACCTTAAAATGTAATTTGTGGGAAAGTGCATTTTAAATATTTACTTTGTATTACTAACTATTTATTAATTAAATTAGACTGTAACCTTACGCAGGGGCAAGGAACAACTAAAATATCTCAGAAACGGAAATTAGATAGAGAAAAACTGCTTGAAGTCTTGAAAAAAATAAATCGGAGTATAGTGACCGATAAATATTAGGAAACGGAAATTGCATGATTTTTTTACCATTTTCAAGTATATACATTCAAAGAAAATATTAAAATATTCACATATTGTCGAAATAAATTCTGAAAGATAAGTTATATTATTATGTTTTAATTAGATGTATATTCCTTGGATTTTGATGCATACGAAGGGGACAATGCAAATCAAATGACTCATGTGTGATTGAAATAGAGAATAAGTGTATAAAATTTTAAACAATTTCATCTATAGATACCTCCCAATAAATACTCGATGTATTAATATTGGGAAAAATATTATCTTTGAAATAATGTGCATTAAAAATTTAAAGTGAGATGAAATATATTTTAAATTAAATGTTCACATCATGTCCTTTACTTATGTTTTAAATTTCATTAATACTTGAATTTCTGAAAATGGTCTCCTCCGTTCATTGTTCGGAACATTTCATCATGTAGAAAGGAAATTGAGGAATATTGAATACAAAGCGAGGAGAGATCTGATTAGCCAGTTTTTGAAGAATTTCCGCATTAAGTTACAAATTGGGCTTGTGAGAAAATAATCACTAATCAGAAGCACTTATGTCGGTAGGCTCAGGAGAAATTTCTAAATTATTGAATCCATAAATCCACATGAACATGACTACACATACAGACCCCTTTTCAAATTAATTTTTTGCAGTTTCAAAAAAAATACTAAGTATAATGTTGCCCTTCGTATCTCTTAAATTAAGAAATTCAACCCAAAGGTATACATTTAAAATATATTTCAATATGAAGTCGAAAATTATTTTGACAATGCATATATGGTGATAAAATCACTTGTGTAAAATTATATGACTGAAATATTTAGAAATTTTGAAAACTAATGATATCGTGCAATTTTTACTTCACAACATGAGATGTAGATATATTTCCTTAAAAATAACCTAAGTCCTTCATTATATCAGTACATCCCTTTAAATCTACAACTTAAAATATATACTTTCCCGTAATATTAGGAAGAAATTTCTATCCAATGTTTACATTTGACTACAAATACCATACTGTAAATATATATAGTATATTTTTGCTACATACGCATCAATTGAATGCAACCAATATATTCAAGGTCAGAATCAAGTGCACATCTATTATCTAACCTTTATGTATGTTTACTGGTAGCAGATTCACTTTTCTAAATTTTATATTCAATAAACAGACTACGTGTACTTTGAAAGAATGAAGAAAAATATTTATTATGTGTTATGGAAATGTAGTTTGTGAGATAGAAATCAATTTCAGCGTATGCAACTTTACGATACGTCAGATAGTTCTCGGAAGAGGCCACACGAATCGGCTCTTGTGTATTGAACGCTCGCCGCCATGTTGGGTGTGCGTGAAGTTGAGCGTATGGATTTGGTCGGAGAGGGACGGGGGAGGGAGGAGCGGTAAGCGTCGGCACGGAATGACCTTCAGAGAAAATTTTTATTCTTGAGGTGAGAAAATATATCCTTCTAGAATCTGTGGAATTATTTAGTTATCAATATCTATTCAATTGTATCAATCAAAATAGGTCTGAAAAAATGCTGTAAGATCAATAATATTCTCCATCCCACAACATAGTTTGACTCCACGAATACAAGTGTTTTAGAATTTATTAAAGGGAATGTGGAATAGGGAGAGTCTGATATTTTGATTTTTCACTTATTAGTTTAAGCACAAATAAATCAACCAACTACCTTGCTTATGCCTCCTCAGGTAGATATTAATTTGTAAAAGGTTCAAATTCATTGTTTTCAGATATGCATTTCTAAATATTAGTAAGATGTTATATGGCGAATGAAATCATGAGAGATAATTTTTGTCAGATATTTCATTGAGTTTAAAAATTTAGAAGCCTAAGTAATCAATTACAAAAAAAGGTAGTTTAATCTCTTGAGTTGTGGTTTAAAAATATTCAAGTATGAATAGTGGTTCTAAGAAAATATTTTATTTTATTCTATGGAATTGTTGATGGTAATTCCTTTCATTGTTCCCCATAAGTTTGTTTCTTGACGAACTTAACTTCATCTGTTCACTACCCTTATGAATTAATTACTAATTAACACTATCTTTTTCACAAAAAACATTCAAAGAGAAAGTAAAACATGCAATGAAATAATTATATTTCATCACGTACGTTATTTTCATTTTACATTTACAAATTTCCAGAGAAATTTTCGTAGAACCATGGAATTTGAAACCGTTGAAAACAAAGGTACTCATCAACACACAGATTATAGATATGTGTGAAACGTCTCGGCTAGTCTGAGTTTCACACTTATGACAACAATAAAAAAATTTAATAAAAATTAATAAAAATGCCGTCATTTTCCGAAAATTCCATATAAAGTATAAAAGTTTTTCATGATAACTCTCACAATTAATTTATATATAATCATTATATTATTATATTATTATAATATTTTATAAAAATAATTGTTGTTTAGGGTCAGCACTTTGGCAATCAGAAAATGAATATTATTTTCTTGAATATACCTTTCTTACAAAAGAAAATCTGGAGTATTTGCATTAAAAATCATGAATTCCCGTCCTAAAATTTCGATGATAGTAAATATTTTAAAGCAAGAATTGCTGATGATCGTCCTTAATTCCGACGACGATGTTTATTTTGAAGTATGAGAAGCTTCAATCTCTACAACAGAACCCATTAATTTAAGAAATTAGTTGGTTTTGCAGCACAAAATAACTATTTTTTTAAAAGAAAGGTTACGATTCTGTTGCATTTCGTACTCCATTCGAGTACTATCTCAAATCATATACACCTTTTTTCTACATATCAAGAGATTAAACGTGTTTTATTCCTCTGTTTGTAAATAGTATTCGTTGGATCTAATTCATCGAGAATTTAATCATTCATAACATACAATATTGAATAATTATTACATCTTCCTGTTAAAATGATCATGAAATGAGATTATTTCCGTTTCTGTTACTTGTTTGCAAATTATTTCCAATGGATGAAAGAGGGAGAATGTGTTTAATACGTACCTAGTATGTCTTTCTTCTTATTGCACGTGCTAATAATTAATATCAGTTGATTACTAGTGAGGTAAGGTGTAAAATAATGGCATTTACATAATTCTTTCCCCGAAATTTGTTCGATTTTAATTTTCTTCTGTTAATGAAACCCCATTGCAGGTTGCAAAGAAATGTGCTTTACAGTGTGGATATGATTTAAAAATACATTATTAATAATGTTTTTAATTAATTCTTAGTAAGCGACTTCGATTTCTCCAATAAATTTACTTCGTGGAAGTGTGAGTTTATCAATGGACTCCGATAAAAAAGACATTAGTAATCTGAAAAAAACTGCCTTTTAAGAAAACTCTTCTTTGGATTCTTATTTAATCAAACATTAAAAATAGGTTTGTTAGAATTTTTTAAGACACTATAGGTAAGATTACTTTCGTTTAATTGGACACCAATAGTTTGCAGTGCAACCGTTACCCTTGCGTATTATTTCCGCGGAAAGGGGGTGCATCAATTGTCCGTACACCCTGGACTGGGCACTAACAATTCCTTATTAACTGAGTAAAATCTCTGTTGACTGCTCGTCCATTCTACAACTCTAAAATTACAGGATTCCTTTGTGGACTCAGGGTGTAAGGTATTTTTACTAGGTTGTGAAAATTGACATGAAATGACATTGATCACAACAAAAAACAACAACATAATATCCAAGAATTCATACGATACTTGTTCAAATAATAATCATCCCTATCTTCGTGCTTATCAGTAATACTCCAAGATATTTACTGCTTATAATTGAATCTCAAAATCTGTGTATCATCCTCTTTCCTAGGGTGCACCTTTTCACCAAAAGTTTTTCACTGACAAGGGCTTGTTTCAGGTATGACCCGTAAATACAAAATTGTATCTGAACACAAACTCATTTTTGCGACAATTCAATCTCACTCATCATTTCCATTTCAATGCCAAGAAATTTTCTACTTACTTATGTACACGGCCTAGCCGACCTCAATCCAAATTCTTAGATTAATTTTCTTGTTCAAATTCAAATTATTTTACACCAGTTGAAATTTAGATACTCACTTACACTATTAAAAATCTTTCACAGTTTCAACAAATGATCCATCTCCTTTGAATTTACTATACTACATAATGTCCCGTTAATATACGATGAAACCCATAGAGACCTATTTGCATAAAAAATAATACTCTATTCTATTAATATTCAATCAAGCGATTTATACATTTTGTACACACTATCAAATGTCAGATGACTCATTATAATAACTCACTTCCTGACTATTTATACCCCTGAATCTGTACAAATGGCGTCGATCTTATTCGGGGGACGGCTGGTTATAGTGTTAGCTCCTCGCCTCCATGTGGTCGTGCTCTTGTACAGGAATACAATATAGATCAGCTAGCTCACTTAGGTTTTCAATGACATGGATTCTGTTGAATTACTGCAACGGCTAGACTCCAAATTGGTTTCTAGTACCCGGAGCATATGTAAACATACTCAAGTTTACTCCTGCCACAGAAACACTAAAAGCTGAAAGTAAACATAAATTTAACGAATACAAAAACGTTATCAAACAAATTCATCCCCAATCAGAAAAGCTCTGGTCGACTCTCAAAAGAATCTGTAAAGAAAAAAACATATATTCCAATCTTTAAACAACATTCCACTACAGCAATAAATTACTATGACAAAATTCAATTACTAGGTCTTCATTTCCAAAATACGTTCACTCCTAATTCAACTATTGATATTCATATTGTTAGCAATTTTCTCTCTCTTCCAAGTTTTAATGTTCCCCAAAATATTGATTATATTTCCCCTTCTGAAATTCATTCAATTATTAAAAACTAAAAACTCGCAAATCTCTAGGGTTGGATACTATTAATAATCAAACACTCAAGTCATTCGATAAAAGATCAATTGCTGCTTTTACTTATATTCTAAATTCCGCATTGAGATTTAATTACTTCCCAACTGTCTGGAAAACAGCAATCGTACTTCTCTTTCGTAAACCACAAAAATATCCTAGGGACCCATCAAACAATCGACCTATTAACATTGTTATATCGACCTATTAGTTTATTTTCCTCTCTTTCCAATTATTTGAAACCCTAATACATCACAGATTATTACACTTCACTACAGTTAACAAAATTATTCCTCCTAATCAATTTGGCTTCATTCATCAGCATACAACTACTCAACTTTTAAGACTCAAAGAACAAATTGAAAACTCCTTTCACCTAAAACAACATATTATTGTATTATTACTGGATATCGAAAAAGCATTCGACAAAATTTGGCACCATGGTCTTATTTATAAATTACTCCAAATTGGAATTCCTACTTATTATTTCAAAATAATTAAAAATTTTCTTTCTGATCGCGCTTTTCGTGGCAAAATTAATACCACTTTTTCTCGACTATTTTCAATTGGTGCGGGCGTGCCCCAGGGGTCCTGTCTATCTCCTCTACTTTTTAAAATCTATCTCTCTAATATTCCCAACTTTATGTACTCAGAATTAGCCCTCTTTGCTGATGATAACTGCATTCTTCATTAGTCATAAAAATTTAACAACTACCCAAAATAGACTACAATCCGACTTCCTGCTTTATACAAATTGGACCTCTAAATGGCAAATTAAAATTAACATGAATAAATGTCGAGCTAAAATCTTCACTCTGTGTAAATCAATCACCCCTTGAGAAATATTAATTCTTAATCAAACTACACCCTGGATATCATCCAACACACCTATAAAATATCTTGGACTCCTCTTAGATACTAAACTTAAATGGAATGCCCATATTAAAACATTATATATAAAACTAATACTAAAATTTATAACAAACACTCCATCATTAATTATAAATCACCTATACACATTCACTCAGCAAAATTAATATATACCACAGTTATTCGTCCTACCCTTACTTATTAACAATTACAAATTCTTCAAAATAAATTCATTCAAAAAATATTTCACGCGCCCTGGTATATTCCCAACTCTCAACTCCATAATGAACTGAAAATAAACACTATCCACTCCCAAATTCGTTCACAAAGTCTTAAATTTTTCGACTCCTTGGATGACTTACAACAGACCCGCACTTTCAATTTAGGTCAAACATATAATTTCCTCGACGCACACTACGAAAATTTCCTAAAGATATATTTCATCCATCATACTTTCTACATTTACAATACATTATCTTTCTATTCAACTTCTTATTTACAAACTTCATTATTTTTTAATAGCATAACCTCCTTTCAAAATTTAATTGTTAATAATTCCTACTACACGTTCCTGTGAGTATTAAATCGCCAGTTATGTATTTGTAATGTCCAAACCCCTGAAAGACAAAAATGTCGAACAGGTAGAAATAAATTTTAAAAAAAGCTGAAAGTAGATATCCGCGTGTCATTTATTTACGTCATTGTCATGCATTTTTCCCGAAACCTGAATTTATATGCATTAAAAATTTACTTCATTGTATTTCTAGGATCAATAGAGCTTTTCTAGACTTCGCACCAACGAGGTACCACCAAATCCACTACTTGTAACGTGCAACTGTGTCAACGTTAACTTCCATGACCTCTCTTCCGCAGACATCAGAAAGAAGTGAGACCAAGTTATCTGTTAACTGCACTTTCTTCCCCGCTTTTTCTAGTACGCGCTCCGTGGCCTGACGACCTCCCCTCTCAACGTTCCTAGTCTCAGGACGTTCGGTGACCCATACTTACTATTCAGAGGAGCGAATTTAAATATTTTCACGGGCGTCCCTGGAACATTTTCAAACTAATGGCTCCATCGTTTTTTATTACATTTTGTTGTTGGATAGTGTGAAAGACATTTAAGAGAACAGTGGATGTTTTATTTTCGTTGAAAACTCTGATTTTTCAAAAACTGGAAAAAATCATTTTTTTCGGGATCTTCCTATAACTACAATTATGAAGAAGGAGATTTTTCCCTTAATGAAATCTGTTCCTTAAATAATAGATTTTGAAATAAGGTCATGTTCAATGTTTCGAAAGTTTGAGTACTTTTAGCGTAATTTTAGAATCTTTTGCGTAAATGTACAATTGTTTAAAAAAATACTTCGAATTAAATCTTAAAGTTGACATTTTTACTGACGTTGGGTATCACAACGATCTAGCATATGTGGAATTTTCAGATTTTTCGCTGGTCCCCAACAGAGATATTACAGTAGAAAATTTGGAAAAAATCCAAAATTCCAATATTTAAGAGTATATAATTTTCAAGTGGTACGTTATTTACCAATGATATTTTACAAAAAGTAACTATACTATTATGTGTATGAAACTATTAAGTGTGAAAATTAATGCTGTGATTCTATTCCTTCTTTGAGAAATAACTCTCTGAAAATCGAATTTCGTTCATTCGCGTTCCATTGATTTGATTGTATGATTGTAAATATTTACCACATAGAAACATAAAAGAAACGTAAGTAATATTCCGATTTGTAGGCCCAACTGCTGAACCCAATGTCTTTTATTCTAGAATGCTAGAACTACCCAGAGCTGAGTAATTTAAATGAGAGTAAATGTCTACAAACACGAAAAATGGCGAACGGCGTAAAACAACAAACTTCTTCAACAGACAAAACATTAGAAATTTATGTACAAAATATTATTTTTTCGTCGTCCACTTACGAGTAATTCTCTCGTCACAAACTCGAGATCTCAAGAGGAACTAGGTCGAATTCAGTCAGGTGACAATTCTAGCGGCCGTCCGTTTTGATCGGTAGTTTTCCGTGGTTTCTCCGATCAGCACCAGACGAATGCTGGAGCAGTATCCTCACAAACGGGCTTCTGACCTCGCGCGATCTTTCCTTCCTCTTCCTCGTCCTATCCTCATCCCTTACACACACACACACACACACTAACATGCACCACAGTACCACACTACATGCCATATACGCTGCCATACTACATGCCATACTACCACACTACCACACTACACACACACACACACACACACACACACACACACACACACACACACTCACTAACTTTCACCACACTACATGCCGGATGACCGGTCCGGAGCTTAGAGCTTGTCCTGGCTAGTGGGAGATACCTGGTTGGGGACAACACCGCCAGATCTCGCCATTCAGCTGGGAAAGATCACCGCTATCTCCCGAGGAAAAAACATGCATTACATTTACGGGACTAATGACCTCAGCAGTTGACGCACCCGAAATTACTAACACTCAGTCAGTCATTCAAGTGGGCACCCATCTGAAGTTTTTGGATCCAATGACAATGTAAGTTGACCATAGCGTTGCATAGATTGTTCTTCGGCAGGTACTGAATATGTGTATGCAACACATCTCGTCCCAGGACCTACTGCTTTACTGTAACCTCAGACGGAAGAAATTGAAGTCTTGTATTTCACTTCAATTGCCTTCATGTCTCCAAGGAATGATTATCTTTTAGATAACAAATAACAAATGTAAGGCAGATTTTTTTAAAGTTTTCGAAATAATTGATATCTAAAGGGCCAGTAATATAATATGTAGTAATGACACAGATGCGATGACTGAACAAACCTATAAAGCAATTGGGAAGAATTTTGGAAATCCAAAATATTGGTGTGATTACCGATATTCTATCCTTCGCTTATCACAACAGGTGCAGCACGATTAGAAATTGAGGTACGATTGGAAGTGGTATGGTGAATTGCATTCGTCGCAAAATTTGTTTCTCCTGACATTTTCTTAAAAGAAGCAGATGATGATAATGCACTGTGGTAGCGATTTTTATGGAATGTGAGACAGAACATATACGACAAACCAAACATACACCGCAAATCCGATTTTCCCCACTACCATTTCTACAGTTTCCTAGTGTTTAGAAATGCGGTTCCAGTGAGAGACAGGCAGTCTAACCACTCATCCACGGATCACCCCATTGGTCTGGAAAGTAGAAAAATCCATCCTTGAACTCGAGTACATTCCAGCGATAACCAGCATGCGAATCTATTGACACCCTGTTTCCAAGGTCATCCGCCGCCGTCATCTCTCCGACCCTCGGAAGGTCGTTAGGCGGAGAGAGAACGGTGTGTGCCAACCGGTCACATGCATACGCCTGACCTTGACCTTGCTCCACGTGCTCGTTGCAAACACACGCGCTCGTCCTGAATCCGCCAGCATGCCGAGTGCTCACCGCCGCGCCGCACCGTCTCATCGAGGGACCTGGAGAAGACGGAGGAGGTGGGAGGGGGGGATAGGGTTCGATTCAGGCCCCCCTAAGGTCGCGGGCGTTCACAGGTGTAGCGAGACCAGTCCTCTTCCGCATCGCTTGCCGGTGATGACGTGATCATCGGCGAATGCGATACCGTCGTGGTGAGAGGCGCTGCGTTGCTGCTGCTGCAGCACCTCACGACGTCACTTCTCTTATTTCGTGCTACGGCGAACCACGCCTGCTCTCAAGGGCGCCGGTAATCGAGGCGAATCTTCGACCTTGTCCCTCTCGCTCGTGCGTTCTCCATCATCGCAAATTTAGTACGAAAGCCTATTTAACGAGGCCAGTGCGACAGGTGTATTCATTGTCTCAAAGCAGTCTGTTTGTACGGCCAAATGGGAACAAGAATTGATTTATCAAATAATGAATGGTTAGCATAAAGAAAATTAATCAAAGAGTTTCTTTTTCTCTTGGCTTCAAGCGTTACGAATGCGTCCATGTTCACTTCTCTAAACCAAGGTGATTGTTTTGTTATTTCTGCCTCTTGCCTATTTTCTTCGCATGTACCAAGACCGGTAACACACGCTCTGCTGTATAATCGTTCTTCAAGTCCTGCTGTATTATTGTTTTTCAAGGCTCTCATAATACCACTTGCCTTACCATTTGTTACTAAGCCAGTCCACACGCATCTGTAAGCCTCTATTATCGCTTAGCACTTCCTGTGCAGTCAGCTGTTATCAGCCCCCACTCTTAAACTACTCCACTGCAAACGAAGGAATGTAGCAGGACTCGTGGACGGTCGTCATTTCTTTCAATATCTTATCTGCGGACGTAAGGAGAGACAAATTTACTGAAACTGTGATCTCATTTCCTGTTACTCGTCACGCCATTCCAGATAAAGCCTTCCGCCGAGATTCCCGCGGGCGTGACGGTTTCGTGGCCCCTGGGCAAAGTGCGGGCGCCCGGCCGCCCCCGCTGCCCTTCGCCGGGCGCTCGCAGTGGCCCATTTTCGCCTTTCCGCGCCACTGCCCCCCCCCCTCGCACCCCTTCCCGCGATTGGTTCGCTCCACCAAGCTTACGCGACATGGAAACGTTCCAGAAGCTCTGGGCCTACTACAGCTCGTGGTAAAAAAGCGATGCTTTTAATCGTTATGTAATAATGAACTTCAGAAAAAAATTCAAGTTGACCTCGATGACTGTTAATTTCAGAAAATTAACAGAAACCAGAGCCTCTGTAGAAGCCATGTTTACGCGAAATGGTTGAGTTCCCGATATTATGAGTTTACTTCAATTCGTGATACGGTATGGTCGCTTTGTGTATACAACGGAAATTTAAATTACGTAGGCTGTTTATGTTCATTTCAGGAAATATACTTGTTATTCTATTTTAATTTAAATATTTAGCGAACATGTGACAAGATTCAAGGGATGTAGATGAAGGGAAAACTTCGTTATTCATGTTCGTTTAATAATTTCACATCTGAGTTTCTGAACAATAGTGTATTATTGAGTCAGTGATGTAAGAAAATGTTCATTATAGAACACATGAGTAAGAATACCAAAACATTTTTATCTGTTTTACAATTCAAAGCAAAGATAATTGAACAGGAGAAGAGACTTCTTTCTTAAGAAATAAGACTTCTCTTCCATTTAGTCAATTCAATATTAAATACCCTCAGAGACTTTTATAAATTGCATCTACGGATTTTCACGTAGGATGTTTGTAATTTAAAAGTTGAGTTATTATTCAAAAACGTTAACCGGATTTTTCTTTTGCTCATGGAAGTGTCATAGTCAAGTTAACGCAAGATTACATTACACTCAGTACACTACAAATGGAATACAAAATCCCAACTACAATGGAAGACAACTTATAGGCAAAGGCAATTGCAAAGGCACATCTGAATTTTTTTCTTCACATTTCGCATCATTGCCGATTCATAACTTAAACAGTCGAGTGATTTCGGTATTATTTTGCAACTACGAAACCGAAAGTCTGTATAAATCCTTAACATTTAATGTTCATTGAATGTACTTGCATGAGATAATGACTTTCGAGAAGGCCTGTGGAGAAATCAAAATTGACGAAACGAAAACAATTTCTGACACTAATTTCAAGACACTAATGACCAGGGTTCAGATTCTGATGACATGTCCTCGTTTCACTGGTGCATTCTTCTAGGCGGAGCTAACTTGTAAATGAATGTTTATCATGACATATACTTGATAGAAATATTTTGTTATTGAGTCATTTTTGTCATTTTTTTGCGATATGTGAATTTTTTTAACCTTTGTGCCATTTTTGTCATTTTACGTAGTTTTGTTTCCTTTTCGTATTTTTTGTTAGTGAATGTTTCATGAATTTAAAATGACTCACGAAATTTTAATTGTATCATCAGTTCATGACGAAATTCACTACAGCAATGGATTCTGTTTTTCGAACTTTCAAAATTACACTGATTTTCGATAACTTTCTCGACCTTTCAAAACTGACGGTTCGAAATTCGTAGCTAAGGATTACATTTCCTCCTAAAGGAAGACTTTATATTAAACATAATTTTATAATTATGTTTAATTAATATAATTTATAATATAAATTATTTGTATCTATAATTGTAAAAATTCATTGAATAAATGAACATGTTTACATATTTTTTAATTCAGCCATATTCCCTACATTTTAAAGTCGTTTTATAGGTCATTTCCTCTTATTTTTAAAGTATTTTATAGGTCATTTTCAAAGAATTTTTAGGTCATCAGAATCTGAGCCCAACTAATGACCTATCAACACACAAAGTAGTGAAGGTCATGGATAGTGGGTGTACGGTGTGGAGAGTAAACGTCCACTACAGTGCCCTGGACCTTCGCTGGGGTTAGGAAGGCAAGCTTCTGCAGCGTTGACGCGTGTGGGCGTCGTCTTTGGGAATACTACGGGTGACGCGCTGCCTCTGGTATGATCAGTTGGCCCGCAGCTGCGTGCGACGTAAATGGCGGTGTGTGCCTATTCACACATTTCGCGACCTTCATCCAGGGGACGACCTTGAACCTGCAGTCGCATTTTTCTAGCGCAGATCGATGGGCGGGCGTGACGACTACGAGCGAGCGGGGAGGAGGGGAATCTTAGTGGGTGCATTCTTCAAATCAATCGTTCTTGTATTGACATTTAGTCCCCAAGTGAAGTCATTTCCTCCTTAAAAATCGTACACGTATCATCACTTCACTTGTTACCTGAAATTAAAAATTCTGTCGTTAGTTAATCGAAATTGATTATGAAGGTCAAGGCATTGGGTATATTCTGTGCTTCCTGGATAACGACAATGATTATTTCAAGTGTATGTTTAGAAAACTATTTGTTCCTAAAATTATATACTTTTCTGAGAACAAATTAACAGGTGTTTGCTCCTAATTTGCCGATGCCAGTCAAGGTGTTCCTACCGCAGTGGGCTTTCGACGTTCGTGAGAGCGGGAACGGGACAAGTGAAGCCGATTTACAGGGGAAACGTCCGTCGCGACGCCCTTCCCTTCCCACGAAGGGCGCCGCCGAGGCTCCACCTGGGCCACGCCAACCGCCCCGAGGCCCTTGACCTTGGGTCACCGAGCTCGACGGGTGACCTTGCGCGAACCGAGATAGCATCTTATCTGGCCTGCGGCGGCCATAACTCGAGGCGCGGAGGAGAAGGCGGCGGCGGAGGGGAAGGGTGCGGAGGTGGTGTGCCACGCGTCCAGGACGCAAGACGTGCCCCGCAGTGTGTCAGGGTCCGCGGAGGCGGCGTCGCCGAGGGTGGCGACTGCAGGTGGAGCGCCGCCGGCCGTACACAATGCTCCCCTATCATAGCGCGGGGCGGGCACCGCGCTAGGGAAAGGGGCCGAGCCGGGCCCCTCCCTTGCGGGCGACGGCGGCGGCCGCCGCCATCATCAATGAGCCCCCTCCCCCACCCCACCCCCGCGCCCACGCGCTGTCTGAATTAACGCGCGCGCGGGACGTTCCGCGCGCACGAACCGAGGACCTCCGCGGACCGGAAACAGGCTGCGGGGGCGGCTGCTTCTCCCGACGGGCGGGCCTTTTTATTTTCCGGCGGGCGGGTGCGGGGCAGAGGAGGCGGGGAGCGGAGCGGGGCGGGGAGGGCGGCGCGGGCCAGCATGGCTGGCAGCCGCGGGGGTGCGCTGGGCGGGGCCAGGTGCGAGCGAGAGCGCCGAGCGCTGCCATGAATGAACGGCTGCGGCGCGGGGGGGAGCGGGCGGCGGCGCGCGGCCGCGCATGCGCGCTGCGCTCTGCCGCTCGGGGCCGGGGCCAGCACCGCTGCTGCGCGGCTGTTCGCTTGCCAGCTTCGCTTGTGCGCTGCAACGTCCCGAGCGCGCAGAGCGTTACCGGACGAAAAACAGCAGCATTCGACGCCCGTTCCTGAGAAGACACATGACGCGGTGCTGGTTTTAGCTCGTCCGCGGGCTTAAATGTCTCGCGAAGTGCTCTCGGATTTCGGTTGTGTTCGGATTGTGATTCCCAGCGTGAATATTTGGATACCAAACAGTTTGTGAAGTCGTCTGCGAAGAGCCTGCGGTGCCCTCGACGCGTCCAGTGCAGTGCGGAGTCGGGCTGCGTTGTTATTCTAACTGTTCGGATGTGAGGAAGGCGTCGAGCGAGCGCCAGAGGCGAGAGAGCTTCAGAGAAATGCGCTGCCAACCTGCGCGCCGAGCGGTCCTGACGAACATGGCTGCCGTGGCGCTGCCGCCGCGGCCAGCGCGCTCCTCCTGACTATTTCGCTCGCGCCGCGTCTCGCCCCGCGCCCGCCCGCCTGTGCTCACTCAAACTCGCTCTGCCAAACTTCAAAAGTGGTGTAATTGGTTTTCTTACTTTGGCTGATCGACGTGCGACACCAGCCAAAGCTATTTTTAAAAGTTTTAATAGTGTGGAATAAAGTGTTGAGGTCATTGGATGTGAAATAAAAAGAAAATTGGAAGAAATCTATATTTTTACGGTCTAAATATAACTCCACTACACATAACCGTAGAAAAAAACGGTCCATGACGTATGTGTAATGATTAACAACTACGTCAAAGCGAAGTGCGGCTCAGTGTATTGTTGTGTTGGTACCTTTTAAACTTCGACAGCTCCGCAACAAAGTTTTTGTTTGTCGCCGGCGAATAAGCGTCGTTATTTTCGTAGCGGGCAAGAATCACTTGGTGAAGTGCCACATTTTATTTTGGTGATCGGGGATGAATGTCCATTGCGACCGTCGTGAATGAGTGGGATTATTTTAAGTGAACGTGTGTGTGAGGCGGCGAAATAACACGTATTTACAGCCACACTGCTCCACGGCGGACGACTGTTATCGCGTCCGCAGCATCCGGATTTGCACGGTCGTCGCATCGCCAGCGGGAGGAGGGTCGTTGAAACCATACACGTTTCAGTGGCCGTTCACGCAGCCTCGAGCGTCGAAATATCAAGGTGAGTAAGACGAATGGGCGCGAGTGTTTTCGGGCGAACGGGCGGGCGCCGGTCGCGTCCGAGGCGGTGCGCGGCCGGCGGCGCCCGGCGCTGCATGTTTCGAAGGTTTGCTCAATGAAAATTGGAATTCAGGTCGCATGCTTTTGTGAAAGGCAAGGGAACAGAACCCATTCACTAATTCCTTCATTCTGCCGCTTAGTTCATTCAACTCGCGCCCGCATGCACGCCGCACGGCCCCGGCGCACATAACGGTCGCGAATCGATCGCCCGCCCGTGCAAGGGGGAATTTATCAGCGATGTGCGGCGCTTGTGAATGGTGTCCCGAGCTCGTGGCCGGGCGCCGGCCACGGGGCCGCCCGCTTGCTGGCATGCCTGCTTGCTCCCTCGCTGGCTCGCTCGCCCGCCCGCCCGTCCGCCGGCCGCGAGGCCGCTGCGCCGCGGCCGCGAGGAGGGGACCGGCCTGCCGGCCTGCCTGCCTGCTCGCCCGCTGCCTGCCGCTCGCCGCCCGCCGCCGTTGCCCGCGCTTCGCCAACCGCCGCAGTCATGCTTCTCCGGCACATTTCTGAGCACAATCGAAACTTTTCCGCGCGCGCTCGCGAAGTGAAAACGCCTGTTTTACTTCGTGCTCGGAGCTGGCAGCGCGCGTTTGGAGCGGTGGCGGCGGCGGCGCCGGCCGTTCACGTCCCCACTTTCGAACGGGCCGTCGCGGCCGGGGCCCGGCGGTTGTGAAACGGCGCGGCGGCGGTGAAGGCGGCGGGAGGGCGCGGCGCGCGGGTCTTGCCGCCGCCTCGTCGGCCAGCGCCCTCCGCGGGCTCGCCGCCGCCACCGCCGCCTTCACCGCCTCCGCCGCCTTCACCGCCTTCACCGCCTCCGCCGCCTCCGCCGCCTTCACCGCCTTCACCGCCTTCACCGCCTCCGCCGCCTTCACCGCCTCAGTCTCCACCGCCTCCGACGCCGCCTCCTCCTCCGCCTCCGCCGACGCCGCCTCTACCGCCGCCGTCACCACCTCCACCCTCAACCGCCGGCGCCGCCGCCTCCGCCTCCACTTCCATCTCCACCATCTCCACCGCCACCGCTGCCCGGAGACTTGGGAGCTCCACGCACGGGCTGCGTGCGGCTGTCGCTCCAACACCCTTCCACCACACACGCACACACCCACACACATGCACGCGCCCGCGCGCGCTCACGATAACCATCTTTACAGCGCCCGCGTTACGCTTTTGTTTGTTCTCCGGGCCCGGCCCGGCCCGGCCCGACCGGGCCGGAAGCCTCCATTTTGATTATTCCTTCCTGAGCGTTAAAATAGTTTTCCGGTCCCCTGTGCGGGCCGGGGCGGTCGTCAGGTGGGGTCGCCGTGCGCGCGCCTGGGGCGGCCTTCTCCCCCCCTCCCCCCACCTCCCCCCACCTCGCCCCGCGCCCCGCTGAGCGGCAGGCCGCCGGGTGATCCGCGGGTCGCCGCGCGCGGTGGTGAGATGTCGGGCCGGCTGTTGGTTTTTTGCCCGTATTTATGGACGTAATCGCACGGCGCTCTCGCTGATAAGTGGCGGCGCGATTGGTGACGTGCCTCGCGCGGACAAGGCCCGCTCTGTATCCGCGCCGCGGCCTGCGCCGCGTCTTTCCCGCCCGGGACCCACTTACGCGCTCTGCACAATAGCTACACTCTGTGGCTTCCACGAAAATGCCCGGGAATGTTCTTGTGCGTTTGCTCTGATGTATTACTCGTTCACTTTACATTTGCAGACGGCAGAATTAGGAACTAATGATGTTTTGAAAGTGAAGGCCCGAACACACGACCGAGAATACACGAATGGTCCCGATGTCAATCAGCATCTGACCAATCGGCTGTCTCTGAAGGCAGCACTAGCGCTACGGACACAACTGACGAATTATGCCTTTCTGACAGTGAGCTGGAGTCGCGCTCTTAAATGATTTAAGATAATATACAATAAAATAGATCACACCACACGGTATTCACAACATTCACATACAATATTTTTATTTCTTCTTTGCACTTATCAACTGCTTAATGGTTATGTTCTTGCCCCGCCGGGGCTCTGTGTGCTGCTCACCGCCATCTATATCATATTAAACGGTCAGAACACACTGCAGACGCGCGTTTCTCATTCAGACGGCGGTGACCTCATGTAAACAGATCGCAGCGCTCCGCCTGCAAATGTAAAGTGAACGAGTAGTAATGTTGTGGAAAGAAAATGTTTGGGAAAGAAATGAAGGCACACCTCGATCTTCCGTTCTGTTTCTGCTTCTGGACTGGATATTTGTTTTCAGATGAGAAATGATTGCAATTTTGGGCCATGTCTGGAACTCGCTGATCTGTTAACTGAATTAATTTTTATTACAAACAAATCTTTAACTCTCTGTGCTATTCCTAACGGTTGATACTTAAAACGGGGGTAATTAATGATTCAATGAAAGAGACGTAGTTCGTAACCTCTGTGTTGTTTGTGCAGTAATTAGCGAAGGAAAACGATGGTTTTCAGCTGAGGAGGAAATAGTCCTTGTACTACGGTTAAAGATAAGTTACGTGTAATGTAGACGTGTATGTTACGTGTAATGTAAGTTAAGTCAAAAATCTTGGTTTGGAGAAAACAAGGGTTAGATTTTTGAGCCAACGCTTGTTCCTATGATAATCGCTATTTCCTAACGCATTTTTTTCGTGAAGGAGGCAAGATTTGAGTTAGGTCGTTTTACTAAAATAAAATATAGACACTTAACTTGTAGTTTCAGTACTTAACCCAATTTTGCCAAAAATTTACTTAAGAACTTTTACCCCGTGACCACAGAAATATTAAATTGTTTTAGCAATCAACCTCGGCACAACTTCTCAGTTCTAAGCGACTTGTTACTCTGCATATTGTGGTCTTGATTTCACGAATGAAGTAGAGGTAAACACGTATACTGGAATACAAATAATTTTCTAAGGTTTTATACTTGTGTGTTTATTTAGAAGTTTTGATGAAAAGTAATGTGAAGACAATTAAAATTTTTTTTCTGTAACTTTTTTTAAAATTTTCCACTTCAGCAATTACCATTTTGCAAAAATTGAAGCACATACTTCTAGTATGTATCAATATAATATGTATGTAGTATGTATGCATATATTCTGTGTACGAATTATCACTTTTTGGCGGACTTATTTGTTTTGTTTAATAAAACTCTTGTATTATTAAACCTTTTATTTAACAAGCTTGAACAATAGAACATAATATAAAGTGTACAATGGGGAACATGGGGACAATGGGGAAAAAATGTAAATGATGGAATCGTTAGGGGATTAAGCAATAGCTGTAACCTACTTGGTGGTATGATCCTTTGGCAAAAGAGGGGTTAATTTACCTTTTGGATACCAAAACATCAGTTTTACATACATCAACTACAATATTTTATGTAATCCATGTGAAAAGTATTAGAAATTAATATTCATACTGGTTTCTTTGAATCCTAGACGAGTTTATGCAATGCATTACACTATATAATGAGTATCTCAATGAATATTTTGACGGAACCTTTTTTTAAATATTCTTTTGAAAATATATTTTGATGCTATATAGATTCCTTTTTGTCATTCTCTGTAACTAATGAATACAGATAATAGCTAAAGATATCGGTTGGAATATTGTTGAGGGTAACCTGGATGACTTTGAATGATATGAATGTGCCTCGTAGCAATGTGGGTTGTTAAAGTATTCTTGAAAATCGGATATACATTATATCACAATCTTTGGAATATATGAGGAAAGAATAAACACTAACTAGGGAAAACCTTATCCCATGAAAAGTTTCTTATACCCGAGAAACCTCTAACTCGAGCCCCGAATAGCTTGTTTCATTTCCCTTCTTTAAATGGTTTTCATAAAATTCCATCGCGTTATGCCAAAAATATTCGGGAACTCGTCCTTTTTCCTACGCCCATTCAGATAAGGAAAACTCAACTTTTTGTTGAACCGTTTGGACGAGACGGCGTTAGCCCCCATCGCCTTCATCCTGATCAAACACAACACAACACAGCACAACGGCACACGTCGGGAGCGACCTTGCGTAAGCCAGGGTGCTCCGTGTCTATGTCGCAGGTCACTTCCCCCACTCCCTCCACGCGGGCCCCCTCGCTCCCCGCCCCCCGCCCCCCGCCCCCCGCCCCCCGCCCCCTCCCGCCCTCGCGCCTATCCGCGGAAACTTTTTCTGCGAAAATTACGTGTGAAACGTCGCTCTGTACTCCAGCGCGGCTCCGTATTGGCCATTCCAGCTCGTTTCCCGAGAGCCCGCGCTAATTAAGAGTGATTATGGCTTCAGTGGACTACGTAAATTAGAACACGCAGGGGTTAAGCGCCGTGTCAGATCCACGGGCGCGGCCTCCTGCTAATAGGATGTGGTTCTAATTGTCTCCGAAGAGCAGTGGCCGCGCACGTGAGTTGCGGTTGGAGCTGGAGAATGTTGACTCACGAGGACCGTTGGAAGTGCCATATTTACATCTTGAAATAAACTATTATCTGAGTTGATAAGTATGTAATCTTGTATAATATTCGAACTTTCACACCGAGAATTGTGTTATTTTTGTTTGGAGGTCGACGTTTTTGGTCCGGATAGTAGAGGAAATATTGTACATGTGCCAAGAACGAAACGTCGGAGGCGGCGGCGGCGGCGGGGACGGTGGCGTTGGCGGCGACGGCGGAGGCAGCGGCGTCGGTGCCGCCGCTGCCGTCGCCGCCGTCGGTTCAAACTTTCCTCTCCCAAGGCTTCGGACGCACATGTTACACGAGGAGGCGGCGGCGGTGGCGGCGGCAGCGGCTTGCGCCCGCCTCGCCGCGCCCCGTCCCGCCCCACTCCGCCTCGCCCCGCCCGGTCCCTCCGCGCCGCGCCCCGCTCCGCTCCACCCCGCCCCTCCGCGCCGCGCCTGGCCGCCTCGCCTCGCCTCGTCGCGCCGCGCCTCGCCTCGCGCTCGCCGGGCGCGAAGTACCGCGGCTTGCCGCTGCGCGAGCTACTGGCGCCCACGAACGCTCCGAGCACGGCCGGACCGAAGGGTCGCTACCAAAAAATCTTTCGTGGATGGGTCTGCCCGTTGAAATGCTGAAGAAGCGACGAGCGGAATAAGGAATGTTGTATGTCTGCGCATGTTGTTTTGGAAGCCTATTTCGTTCTGAATTCATTTTCCTGTTTTAGAAAAAATTACAGATTTGACATTACAGAAAACAAGATTATTTCGTTCAGACAGCAGTCTCTATCCAAACAATGAATTTAGTAAATTTTTAAGGGATACTTCCTTTTATGAATGTTATATGCCTGTAAAAGTAATTCACCTTGTACATTACATATATTTAATCATTCTGAAGTGAAACTGAGACTAAATAAGTATTTTTATTTAAAAGATGGAAAGGAATGTTTACGAAAAAGGAGTATATAAAAAATCTTTCCCAGTTTTCAAAAATGTCTTGTTCTACGTGACTTAAACATTACGAACGTTAAACATTAATTGTTTACTAAAAGACGTTACGAGTTAAAAAGTAGGGTTTAAGACACTTGTGTATTTTCCTTCAAATCTGGTGGCAAAACATAAAGCTAAGAAAGTTAATGTATTAATAGGTTATCCATAAACCAAACACCTATTAATTTTCTGAAAGGAACTGATTTCTATCCGATTTGTACTGCATCTTTTAGTTCATTACTAATTTTCTTCCCGAAAAGAAGTAAAGTAGGCCTCTTTCAGAATAAAATGTGAAAAGGATTGCAATTTGGTTTGTTAAAAAACGATTTGTTAGGTATTCTTAAAGTACCAGGTTTCCGGTTGAATGATGAAACTAACTTAAATCTATCTTGTGTTCGGAGGGCTTTCCATTCGGAGAGCTTTCTTTGGATTTTGTACCCTTGATATTGAACAAGGTATCACGGTCATCAAATAGTTACGTGCTATCCAGGTCGTCAAGCAACCTCAATTAGCTTGTTCATTACGGAAATCCCTGGTTAAAAAAGCCAGGGGCCTTGAACTGAGGCCATGGTTTCCCGAAGATTGTTGTGGTTGCATAATCTCCATTTCCAGTCTTCAACTTTGCCGCTGTTTTCGAATTCGTTCTGCCTCCCAAAATATTAAATAAACGGATTATGTATTCGCTCGTGCGTACTGATTATTTTCCGACGGTCTCGCACTTCCAGGAAATGTCTGGGGCGCCGGCGCCGACGTTGCCGTCACCGTCTAGGTCGTGTCTTGCGGTGTTTTTTTCTACTTCATTACGGTCGCGATGATAGAAGTTGCCATGGAAACCCGCTTTCAGATGTTCGTGGAAATTGGCGTAAGTGACGTTTTGGACACTGCGGGCAAGTGAGATCAAATGAAGCGCAAGCTCTTTCGTTAAAGCCCTCAAAACTCCTTGAACAGATTTTGTTCAGAAAGACACGGGACGTGAATGAAAGTGAACACCCTCAGAGAGCTACAAGCAATTAACAGAAATATTAAGTATCCTCATTACCTCGTGTTCTTTCATATCTTCATACTACATACCAAGAAACAAAAATTAAGTGTTAAAGAATCTGCTGTTCGTAAATCGCCAGATAACACGGTCAAGGAATGTTGCAAATGCACGTTACACAATTTGTGGACTCTCGAAGGCGTAATTTACCTCTATTTTGGACACAACTTCAACTTCTCACAGCGTGGGAGTGCCAAATGAAATGCTGTTCAGTGTCCATAAAATGTTTCCAACTTGCCGAAAAGAGTGCCCGATTGCAAATCTCAGGCACGATTGCGAACAGCACTTATATATTAGGCCATTTTTTCGTAATATTCTGAAAATATAAAAATTAAATAATATGCAGAGTTTAATTGAAGCAAAGGCTTGATCGTTTTATTGTTGAAAACACTAACAATTGCATAAGAGTGAAATTAAAAATAAAGCAAAATATTATAATCAGAAAAATCGTTTCTGAAGTGCACTCAATGATGTCAGTTCGTTTGAATTACTATGCCAAGTGGCAAAATATAAAATGGCATAGAGATAAACTGAAACTGATAATAGAAATAGATAAGTGGTCCACCTCCAATTCTGTTATTCCTAATCTCAAAAGAAGGGAAGGAAGAACGCAAGGAAATATCTAAAAGTCGACGTCTGTATTGATATAATAAACTTCTTAGAAGAAAACACAATTCACATGTATACGTGCTCAAACATTGTACTCATTTTTAATCCAAATTGTTTGACCTGTAGCAAAGTGTCGTCTTGTAAATCGCAATTATAAATCTATTTTTGCCATAGTAAAATCGCTAATTTTTGCCATAGTAAAATAAACACATTTTTTGAACGAGCAATAAATATTTTTCGTACTCTTCTTGAGAAACATATTTCTCAAAAAGCTATCTTGGATCCAGTTGGACACTGCTGCTGTCGACCGACAGGATGAGTAAATGGGCGGGGGGCAGAGGCGCGGTTCGTAAGGTTCGGCGGGCGGCCGTTAGCGGCGCTGGCGGCGGGGGCGCGGCGCCCCGCCCCCGACAGGACGCACCTGTTGCTGGGCAGCGCTCGACTCCCGGCAGGGGCGCTAGCGGCGGGGAGGAGAGCGCGGGCGCGCCCCGCCCCCGCCCCCGCCCACTTCGCCGATGCTCCTGGCCTCAAGTCTTCTTTCGAGCCCATCACGCCTATAAGAGTTTTGCGAGATCAAATAATTGGAATTGAGAGAAGAATTCTTAGTGTTTCGCCAATATGACACGTCTACGAAGAGATCAATTGTATTTTTAGTTTCGAAAAAACTTTATTTTTCTCTCGTATAGGTTGGAAATCTGAAGACATAAAAATAAATTTACTCCTGTTCGGGTTCGTTGAACAAACTTGTCAGAGTACCCAGAAAGTTTAGTTAGTGTATCAGGGAACGAAAATGTCTTAGATTAACCTCCCTTGTAAGTCGGTCGCTGGGCGTGTCTTACGACCAGTCTACTCCGCCTTCGGAACCACAAGATCATTTATAGACGAGATATTTAGAGAACATCTCTATGATGAGATTTTCGATTTTCCTATCCAGTCCTTCCCGTCTCTTTACCACCCGCAAAAACGACCACATTCTCCGCCCATCCCAAACCCTCCCACCTCGCGGGTAAACAAGATAGCGCCCGTTGGCCCAGTGTGACACGAGGCGCTTTTCGTTCCCTCCCTCCCCCACCCCCTCCTTCCTGTTTACTGGCCGGGTATCGTGTTTGAAGCGGAAGTGGCGATAGGCCTCTGTGGAGAACTGTGTCTCGCGGTGGTTTGCAAA
This sequence comes from Acheta domesticus, assembly GCA_031308135.1. Taxonomy (NCBI): domain Eukaryota; kingdom Metazoa; phylum Arthropoda; class Insecta; order Orthoptera; family Gryllidae; genus Acheta; species Acheta domesticus. The sequence goes on along the minus strand of JAHLJT010000631.1, from coordinate 118,001,923 downwards.
CATCTCCCGCGCGCAGAGTCCTCCAGATGCGGCTGCGAGGCGCAGCTGCTCTTGCGAATCGCGCGTTTCTCGCCGCCACCCTCGCCGTCCCCGCCGCGTGGTGGGCGCGGCTCGCAAGGCGGTGCCGCCGCCGCCGTCGCCGTCGCCGCCGCCGCCGCCGCCGCCGCCGCCGCCGCCGCCGCCGCCGCCGCCGCCGTCGCCGAGGCCTCGCCCGCACAAGGCTCCGGCGACGCTTCCTCTGTTCCGGGGACGCCTGTTTTTGTTTGCCCGTCCCCCGGCGAGGACTGGCCAGTGCAAACTGGGTGTGCGGGTGAAGGACGGCGCAGAATTTGGGCCTGATACTGACATGCATGGACGGATCAAGAAACTATACGGGAGGGGAGGTTAATTTCCGCTCAGATTATTTCAGCTCATTCTTATTTTTGAAATAATCGTTGTTTTAATTGTTAGAAAGAACGTATGAGTATATTCATCGTAGAAATTCTGTTTTGAATGTGATGAGATGTACAACGACTAATTATTATGAATGAACTGGGTGAAATTACGTGGTTTTGCTTTGGGGGGTTAATGGCAACCGTGACCTCCTTGGATCCGCAGTTTGTTTAGTGCAAAACAATAATGATAGTTCACTTCTCTCCGTGATGATAATTCTCATGATGAGTGTCAATAGCTGAATTTTAACTGACGGCTAATTGTTTTAATCAAGATCAAGATGTTATTGATTACAAAATAATAGTAATGAACTTAGTAAGTTGTTTTCTGTAAGCTACTAAACTGTAATTATAAATGATAATTTCGCCCGTCATTTTTGTGTATGCCTATCGTTAGGATGTTTAGAAAACTCAGGGGATTTTACTCAGGGGTACGTAGAAGCGGAAGTGGCTCCAATTACCGGAAAATTGAGATATTCAGAAAAAAATTTGGTTTCTGGAATTATCTGCAAGTCGTTGATACTCAATCCTTTGGGCAATGATTGTGTTCTATGCTATACATTATAGAGAAAATAGAAAGGGACTCGATGAAACAAACAATTCTTTCAGGAAAGAATCCAAGAAAAATGTTGAGAATACGTTCTTTAGTGTTTTTTTCTCTTTTTTTCAATGAAAGAGGATTTTGGAAAGTTTGAGTGGTATTTGTTCGAGTAATTCTTGCAAGATTCTTTTCTGTCCAATGCGCTACTCAGACTCCAAAACCCCTATATCAAAGCTGAATATTTGAATTTGAAAATCGAACGGCAAAGCGCGGATATTGTGCAAGGAAGCGAAGAGGATTATTTCCTGGTAAACACTGTGCATTTTCTGGTACAATTTCTCCAACAATTACTTCATCACGGATACATTAAAAGCTACAGGACGCCTCAGTAAAAATAATTCGTAGTTTCCAACGTAGCGTGCCGCACGAGATGAAGAAGTTAAAGATTTGTTGAAGGAATTCATTGCAGCTTGGAACGCATTCATTTAAAACATCTTAAAAGCGTAACAACCTTGTTTCGTATGCGTATCGCGTATGTAGTATGCGCTCAATTCAGAGCGACGTTGGCACAGCAGTGAGCGACGTCGTGACGTTTCTCGTCGACGTGAGCGTCCATACACTGCTTCGCAGCCTCGCCCCTTCTCCTTCTACTGCGTCTTCTTCTTCTCCTTCTTTTCCTCTTGCCTCCGCCGGCGCTCCCCGCCCCATCCCGTCCCTGCGCCTCGCGCCGCCGCAGCTGTGGTGCGTGGGCCCACGAGAATCGCCTCCAAGAGTGGGCCAACGCGCGTTCATATTTTGAGACCGGAAGCCACTTGTAAAGCGAGCAACAACATTTTGGCGCTTCTGAGTCAGAGGCGGCAACGTCGACGTCGTCGACGTTGGTGACGATGATGCTGATGACGACGACACCGCCTACGACGACGAATTCGTCGGTGGTGGTCGTTTGATGACTCGGGCGCCTACATTCCAAAGTTCGTGGTTTTCGTTGATTGAGGGTTCGGGTCATTGATAGTTGTCATAAATGCAATTCCATTAGTTGCTTCGAGCTTTATTTGTTGTAATCTCTACAATTTGTACAGTGGTTTCTCAAAATATCTTTGAACTGACAATCAAATAGACGACGGACCCATTTAAGCGGGGAGATTCTGGCAATCGCTCTCTTCAGCAGGTCTGTCTCAGCAAGGCAGTTTACTTAAAACGTGTGCATGAAGAGATAAACAATTTGCAACTTTCAAATATGAATGTCCAATAATAGATTGATATGAAGTACTTTATTTTTTAATAAAGATTCGTCAAATTTCTAACATTAGTATGTATTATAAAATTAAATATAACTAATATATAGTACACATGTACATATGATATAATAAGCAGAAAAAATTCAGAGCTATCGAATATATCGACAAATCGAGGTTTTGGTTACAGAACATATTTTATATCACAAAATCGGGTGTCGGAGAAGTTCGTGGTATCGATTATTTCGCATTATTAAGTCTCGAGTTATCGAGGTACTACCTCTGTAGTTTGATGGGATATGTAGCCCTAGTAGAACATGTCCGCCTCGTCATGGTTCCTCCTTGTCCATTCATGCCCTGCCGTGTGGTTTCTCCGATCAATACCAAGCGAATGCCGGAGCATTGCCCTACCATACGGGCCACGGACCGCGCACGATCTTTCCTTCCCATTCCTTTTCCGTCCTCACCCCTTACTTACACTTACTTGCATTACACTAACACACATACCGGTAGACCGGTCGGGAGCTTTAAGAACTTGTCCCGGTTGGGGCGATGGCTCGCTGGTGGGAGATACTTGGTTGGGGAAAACCCCTCTGGTAGACGGTAGGTCGGCACCGGATGTCGCCATCCAGCGCCACCTCTCGAGGGGGGAAACGTGCACTACACTTACGGGGCTAATGACCTTAGCAGCTGGTGGCACCGTAATCACTAGTAATCAACCCCTGTCCCGCCCTGCCCCGTCTTTCCCCGTCCTGTCCTGCCCTGCTCCGCCCTGTTCTGCCCGTTCCGCCCCGTGCGGCCTTCGCTCCGACGACCTTGGGCGTAGGGAGCGCGCGGTGCCCGCGGGGGCGTGGGCGGCGCGTGGGCGGAGCGCCCCGCGAGGGTCAGCGCGGACGCCGCCCACGCGCCGATAAGCGCATTCCTCCCCGCACAGTGGGCCCCGCGTTGGCGGGGACACCTTTCAGAAAGGGTCGAAAGGTGCTCACACGGATGGAATCGACATAAAAATGTCTCACATAGGACTTTTCGATGTGGTTTCGGTGGTGTAACGGTTTGTGAATCGGGCTGTTGCGGGTTCAAATCCGCGTTCAAACCCAAGTTTGCGGATTCAAACCCGGCCGAAGCCGTGTATTTTTATGGGCAAAAAAATCCTTCATTAGCGTTCCTTCGGAGTGGAAGTAAAGCCGGTTGTCCCATGTTGTAGATTTACTGTATCTGAAAGCTCACCAAACCTAAAAAGAAGTCTCTGAGGTAAATACAAATCGCCCATTTCGTCGTCCTAGTAATACCTTATTTTTCCGCTATATGGTGAAAGGACCGTAGCGAAATTTGCTTGGTCAGAAATGCGGGAAGAGTGATGACACGAGTCTCGCTACATAAAAGAAGGGATTAACTGTTTTCAAGGTTTCTTCGGCTCCATACTTTTTTATAGATGCTCTTTGCACGGAATAAACACAGTAATAGGTTCAATCTCACATACCGCGTCGACTTCTTTTCATGATGAACTAGTTCAGTTTAAAAATCATTTAATCTTGAACAGGTGGAATGTAACTATAGGGGAATTAGATGTGTGCTTCATATTAAGAAAAAAGAACCGCCGTTTGAGACCAGTTGATTCGTAATTTTTTTAGGTTTGGCGTGTTCAGATGTTTGTGGTAACATATTTCACCTTCTTTCTTTCTTAATTTATCTACATTCTTGGGTACATGTCACTTCAAAAATATTCACACAGCCTTTCAAAACAAACATCAAACAATAATTACATTTCTTGACATCGCAGGCGTTTGACAGAGTATGTCTTACTTTTATGGTATACTTGTATACAAAACTCCGAATAATGGGAACATCAACCTACTTTGTAATCATCATCAAACGTTTTCTAGCCGACGGATTTTTCATGGTTTCACTAGAAAATTACGTCTCCAACTCCTACAAAATATCAGGTCTTCCTCAAGCATCACGACTCTCACCCACTCTAACATACAGCTGACATACCTACTACAATATACAGGCAATTAGCACAATTCGCCGACTATTCCGCAATGTAAAAGTCCAGCTAAACACTTAAGACCATTACTGACAGGATACATCACCTTAATAAAATAGACAGCTGGTCAATATTGTGGAAAATCAAACTTAACCCAACTAAATCAACCCGCTAAAATATTCTCTCTAAGGCCTTTTGCATACCTACCTCCATTACATATAAACACTCATTTCCATGGACACCACAAAACCAACAGTAAATTACCTCTGACTGAACTCCGACCCAAAATTTAACTGGAAAACACACACAACACTAAAACAACCACAAGCAAAAATAGAAATAGCTCAACTGTAACCCCTTATCAATTTCCAAAGCTGTCTATCGTTAACAAATGCCGTTACACTTTACAAAGCAATAGTCAGATCCGTAATACATGTCCCATTTGGGCCAACGCATCTATTTCCAGCATTAAAAAACCTCAAATTATACAAAATAGATTCCTCAGTTTAGCATCACATGCCCCATGGTTCATTTCAAACACCAAACTTAAAAAGAACTGAATATATCATCGATCCTCAAACATACCGCCCACATTTCCAATAATTTTTACTCCAACCTAAATATAATAAACCAAGCAGTCCACTACAATCTGGCCTCATAATATGACTTCCCAAATAGAATTAAAGAAGGATTTCCTTTCGAAGACTTCTTAATTTTTTTCCATTTATTGTTTAAAGTACGAGTAATGTAGTTACGTAAGTTTAGTATAAGTTATAATGTAAGCTTTCACAACACATGAAAGAAATGTTACTGAACTGTGTAATTGTCAAACATTCAATATTTTTTTAATGTCACTTCGCTAAACTACAAATGAAAATTCAGTTAGAGGAAAATCATTCTGGACAGACCTTAAACGACGGGTCTTAAAATGTTTTTGAAATACCCCCAAAAGCCAAGAAAAATGACGTAAAAATAGGATCAAAACCAGCTCGAATGAACAACTCAAACTGTTGGATATGTTACTGATATAATTGAAGATTTTTCCATTCGTTCAAGAGTACTCAGCTTGCAATATTGTTAAGGACTTTTCTTTATCAGGAAATCTATCTTTAGTTACCCCGAAATTGGTCGAACGGACAACGACGCTGATTGGCGTCATAGGAATCTGATATTCCATATAATAGCTGACGGAATTCGGTGGAGAACATTTCTTGTATCTTATAAATATTGTTTGAAGCAAGTACCATTAAAACGACATTTACATTGATGAAGTCAGCGAAAATGCTTTCAAATTCTCGACGAAGAATAAAAACATGACTTAAAAATGTGCCCTAACCTACAATTAATTGCTATTCTAAACACTTTGTTCTAAAGCGAAAAGAAAAAGACAGACATTTCATTAAAATCCCCCTATTCTTTACGTTACTGATTATCTCCAAACATTAACGAATTAGAACTGATAGGATTTTCTCGCAGCTTTCCCGCTCCCCATGAAGGGCTTGCGGCCCAGTACTCGGCTCGGCACGCGTGGGTGGAGGGACGGGGGCGTGGGGAAGTGTGCGTGGGCGGATGGCGTTGTGCGGGAGGCAGACCGGTCCTCTGTCGCCCGCTCCGATAAAGCTGAGCTGCTCTGAAATGAGGGATTAGCTTGCGAAACGCGAATGTGCTGTCCATCTGCTTCCGGGGAGGCAGTGTACATTCATATTGAGGGACCTCTTATCAATTGCGTACTTGTGCTGGCATTAAAATACGATTCGTTATAAAGGACGGGTCTGATAAGCAAGCAGGAAACGTTGCAGGTACGAGTGTGTTGGTCATCAATGGCTCCGTCTTCTTGAATGACGGATGTGTGAAGATGTTCGAAATCAATGAACGAGTGTTGTACCAGTGTGACTCTCGAAAGACTTAGTATTGCTGTTTTTCTCCTTTGAAGTGTTTCTGCTTTCGAAAATAGTTTGTCTCGTTTCAATTTCAACTTTCCTGGTGTTCGTAGTAGTGGTTTTATGATGCACTTATGCTAATACAAAAACGACTCATGGCCATTTCCGTCAGTGCCGCGCCCAAAGACGATACCCTCTTCCTTTCCGAGAGTGCAGCATGATGCAAGAATAATCACTCATTCACCGCCGTTCGCTGAGAGGCGCCGCCATTCATGCCAAGTCGTGCCGAATGAGGCGGCTTGTAGCCGCTGTGCAGTGCGTCTGTTCGCTTCTCTTCCTCTGGCCGCCCGCATCCACGCTGCAGTTCCTTTTCTGCTCGGTCGCTTCCTCCACGTACGGCCCATCAACACTCTGCATTCACTGCACTGCATCCATCATGCGCTGCGTATCACGTCCATTCTACCCTCGTTTATCCTTCCACCGTACGATGTGACCTCGTACACGCGCCCTTGCTCTTCTTCCCCCTTCTTCTGTGTCTTTGTGCATCCTCTCTTCACTGATGGATCCCGGGGGGATGGGCACGGGGCCCATGGCCACACTGGTGGATCCAGGCGGGGACCATGCCCCCCCCCGAAAAGGCTTACAGTTTTCGTCCACCCTCCTGTAGTTGGTAAAATTGATTTAAATATATATTTGATTTAAATATATACTTGATTTAAATATATATTTGATTTAAATATATATTTGATTTAAATATATATTTGATTTAAATATATATTTGATTTAAATATATATTTGATTTAAATATATATTTGATTTAAATATATATTTGATTTAAATATATATTTGATTTAAATATATATTTGATTTAAATATATATTTGATTTAAATATGTATATATGTGTTGGAATTATGAAATTATTTAAACAATAATATTGCATAGTATCATATATACAGTACATAATTAATTTACAATATAATAAGTTATGTTAATTCATTAATAAAAGTTGACGATGGCCCCCTCCAAAATGATCGACTGGATCCACCCCTGCACCCCCCTCCAAGACCGAGAGTTTTCGTTTACCTTTTTTTATTTATTAAAATATTAATGTAAAAATTAATGTTCGAATTATTTAATTATTTAAACAATAATATAGTAGCTTTATATCTACCGAACATTAATAAGATACAATATAATTAAATTTGTTCAAAGAATTGGTCCAACAAGGTGACGGGAATGGTGACAATTATATAAACATACAATATAACAAACGTGTTTATTATTTAACAAAAATCTATAATGCATCCACCCCTCCCAATGATCGGCTGACTCCGCTTGTGCCTCTCTTATACACTCCCTGTGCACCTTCTCTTATTCCCCCGCCGTCCCTAATGCCCTCGTGTGCCTTACTTGAAGCAACACTTCCGCTTGCACTTAAAGGTTCATCCGACACACCACCATAGACGCTCAACCAACCCTTGACGGGCTTGTTCGCACCAGTTGTAGATCTGTTGCTGCTACCTGCTTCATTGTTCTCATAATGGATCGCGACAGGCGCATCGCAAACTTCTCAAGCCTGGGGAGGACGTGTTTGGAGCACTGGAAGGCCTTTTTACAAGTAGTTTTCGTGTAGATTCTCATACAGAAACTCTGAAATTCCAAATTAGAAGTACGCAAAGACCAAAGAAAAAAGTCCTGTTCTGTTTGAGCATTTAAGTTGTCTACTTGTTCTCTGCACGAGTTACCATAAGATTGCGCTAGGGGCTCTGCCGGTATACAGTCATTAAATTTAATGTAGGTTGCTGAATTGTACATGAAAGTTAATGTAACCTTGTACATTAACAAGAGCTTAATATATCTGGCTATTAAATTTAATACATAAGTTAAAATCAGTATAGACTAAATGAAAGGTTCTCCCTTTCCCTTTCCCGCTATCACTCATATCGTATATTCGTAATCATCAGTCCATTAATGTCATTCTTCATTCCTTCTAGATATGATCATAAAACTTTGACTCTTGAATCCTAATGCACATGTGTACATCCAATTCAATGTGCGTTCATGATAATTACTTCAATGTACATTTCATTGAAGTAATGCGGAAACTTCTGACAGCGTAGAATCATGGGTGTTTTGGAAACCATCGGCATGGGTGTCGCACCCTAGCCTTCTCATGCGGCGGCGGCGGCCGGACGCGCGTCCCCGGCAGCGCGTATCCGGAGGGCGGAGCGTCTTCCACTTCTTCGGTCCTCGCGCACCCCCTCGCTCTCCCTCCCTCGGGCCTTTCATGTGGCCGGCGGACGCGGCGGCGGAGGCGGGGACAGGAAGCCGAGTGAGCGGGCGGGCGGGCGGGCGGCAGACGGGATGAAGAAGCCGCGGCGGCGGCGGCGGCCGCCTGGGCGGATGTGACGCTCGGCGATCAAGATGGCAGCTCGCGGCGGCGAAGGCGATTCCCCGCGCAGATACGCGCGATCGTTGGGGGCGGGGCCCTCGCCCGCGCGCAAGGCTTCTCGCCTGCGGCGGCGGCGGCCGCCCCGCGACGCAGGCCTGCCAACGCGTGTGGGGATGCGGCCACGTTTTGGAAATCGTGGAAAACCGCGAAATGTCGGTGAATTCAATTGCTCTGGAAAAGTCGGTGAAAAATGAGGGCGTTTGTAGAAGAATCGTTAGAAGTCGGTGAACATTTTTTCATAGTTCAGATGGAACTATACATTATTCCTTTAAAAAAATCATCCCCCAAAAAATAGTGACTCATCCCCCAAAAAATAGTGACTCATCCCCCCAAAAAATAGTGACTCATCCCCCCAAAAAATAGTGACTCATCCCCCAAAAATAGTGACTCATCCCCCCAAAAATAGTGACTCATCCCCCCAAAAATAGTGACTCATCCCCCAAAAAATAGTTATTTGTTGAGTATTTTTTTAAATTTGTACTTATCACAATGATATCAGAACTGACAAGTTAGTATCAGGCTTCCTTTAGTATTAAAATAAATAGCGTGATAAACTCTACAAATCTTATCAGTGGAAAAAATACTGTGGAAAACGGGAAAGTTAGAGAAATTTGTTTCAGGTAAAGAGTGGTTACTCTGTATTTATTATTTTGAAACTAGAGGTACTATATTGGTATTGATACTGACGAATCTATAATATTGTACTAGAGAATCTGAAAGTGCAGCAATGACGGCATAAAAAATTTCCTGTGATAAATTCATTGTTAACATTAATTTGAACTTAATTTGTAAGGATGATGGAATATTTTTTTAAATGAAAAATGTGGATTCTGTATTTATGTACAAAATGCATTTAAGGTATTCTTAACCTTTGTGATAATACCTCTTACTATAAAGTACGAGTACATCATTTCTTTAAACAATCCGATATCGGTAGGAGAGAAATCTGAGTCTTTTAATTTCGACAATCGTTACTTAGTTACTAGTATTGATTGCAAACCCTGTGTGGAACGGAACATCCCTTGATGGGTGTTCAACATCTGGATTCAGGTTTAATCATTTGAAACGTCTGTAGACATTAATGCGTATGCAAACCTGACGCAGAACCCTGATGCCGCTGTTGACGGCTGAATAAATTGCTTGATAATCCATTGCGACGACAGCCTGTTTTCTTAACGTAGTATATAGCAACTTCATGTATTTCCTACCTACTGGGAATTCTTTTCACAGCGGAAACTTATCGGCCAAGAAGTAGTTCATTACGTTGTAAATTGCTGTGTTATGAAACTTCCTCTTGGAGATTTTTCTAAGAACATTACAATAACGACTTTTTCACAATTGTGTAAGCTCCTTGGTGAATGTTTTCAGTTTATGGGCGATTCAGATTTTTGCATTTCTTTTCCGCCGAGTTATTATAACAACCACTGTATAATGGGCGAAGAAAGATGTTCCAGTTATTTTTTATTAATACTCCATTTGTTTTTCTATAGTTTTTACATCGATTGAGCGACTTCTAAAGGAAAACCTTCATGGTATCCTTGGAGTACGCGCGAAACAAAGCTTTCTACGAACAAATAGTTCTATTATTCTCCAAACAAGTTAATCGAACCCAAAACAAACGAGATGAAATATAAAGACTAAAACGAACATACCACGAGGTAATAAATTTTCGTTTGTTATAAAAAGGAAGATTTTGAGTATCTTGAAAGAGTATCTTGCTTTTGGAAAGGTTTTTAAGATGTAAAGCAAGAATTAACAGGTATGCATTTTTTGAAGTGCATTGACGACATTAGCAACTGTAAATGTAAAAGTTCGAAAACAGTTATTTATGCACCAAGGGTGTTATAACAGTTCTAATGATCAACCGCCAATAAAATTCCAGAGGGCCTTTGGTCCGATCACATTTCTCTCCCATAATTCTTTCATAAGAGAAGAAGGTGCGTCATTGAACTGTTTTAGTGTTTCCCTCGCAGCCACGATTCTATCGATGCAGGAAAATGATGCAGTGTAGTAGTATATCGAGCTCCGTATCGAAGGCAATAACAAGCAATAACGTATCAGTAAAAACTACATGCATTTGTAAAACGCTGTCCCCCAATGCAGTAACGGGTGCAAACCTTCTTGGAGGTGTCCGAGAACGGGAACGGCGATCTCGAGGCGCTCAATATGGCGAGGGCCGCATGGTTTTGATTCCCCGTCGTGCGGCCCACTCTCCATTTCGGCCGGGCGGCGGGCGGGCGGGCGGGCGAGGAGAGGCGAGGGGCGGGGCGGGGCGGGGCGGCGTCCGCGCCTTCGCCCGCTGCCAACGTCGCCCACTTCCTGGGCGCGTATTCTCGGAAGCCGCCGCATGTGGCGCGTAGGGCCTCCGCCGGGGACGCCCCGACGCGGCGCCGCCCACGCCCTGCGCGGCGCTTCGGCGGCGGCAGCCATTCAGATGGCGATACTTGGCTTTTTGAATGCATTGGTTTAGTGGTGAAACGTCGTTGGCGTTTAAAATTAAATGATCACAGGTGTTGTCAACATTGTTGGCAATGACTACACCTGTGATCATTTAATTTTTGTATGCACCCACTTCCAACGACGACCATCTCTTGATCTTTGTTTCGGGCACTGTTACGTTGTTCTAATCTTCCAATCTGTTTATACGTACTCTGTACAAATGTGGGATTACAGCAAAAATATCAAACCTCAATCTTCTGCAACAGTTACAGTAAATTCTCCATGTTTCATGTCAAGTAAAATTCTTCTTGAAGATCTTTTGTCTCCAAACTATGGATCAACCTATGGATGTGAAAATTGGGCCCTGAATAGAGCAGGTGAGGGAAAAATGGAAGCTGCGGAAATGAGATTTTTTATATCTTTGACGGTACATTCAATACTAGGCCGTAAAAGAAACTCGGATATCAGAGACGAAATAAATATCTTAACCTAGCTGAAAAAATAGGACTAAGAAAGGATTTGCAGGATCATCTAATGAGAATGCCGGAAGATCGAATGCCAAAAATCCTCCACAACTACAACCCGAACGGGAGAGGAACAGGGAGAGACCAATGTAGTGATGGAAGGACACTTGAAGGCGGAAGGTGCCAATAGGCTTGATGATGATGATGATGATGATGATGATGATGAAATGCAGCCCTCGCCTTGTGAATTGGCCTCTCTTGATCTTGGTTTCGGGCACTATTCAGTTGTTCTAATCTTCCAATCTGTTCATACGTATGCTGTACAAATGTGGGTTACAGCAAAAACATGAAACCTCAATCTTCTGCAACAGTTACAGTAAAAATAATTTCTCAGGACAGCAAATGCTCCAGGTTTCATTACAAGTAAAATTATTCATGAAGATCTTTGGTCTCCAAAAACAACGAACGAACTAATAAAGAACAGTCGTATTACGTACCTACAGAAACCAAATACAGTAATCCCTCAGCATTTGCGAGGGTTAGGTTCCTGAAAAGCATCCCGAATGTCAAATCCGCGAATGTTGAGTCTATCTTTTAATGATAAAACTTGGGTTAGGTTCCTGGATATCGAAAATTGTGTTTATCGATATCAAAAAATGTTTAAAAAGAAAGAAGAAATGATGAACAAGAACTGAGTAGCCACTAGTAAAAACAAAATTGATGATTAATATCCCAAAGAGAAGAAATAAAACAATATTTGAAATTTATTTCAAGGTTGAAAGTGATTGGATATAGGATTTGGTTATTTTTTGTTTCGTCACCCAACTCATTCTAATATTCAAATGTGGAAGAGTTGCTGCTTCTATTTCTCTCCAGGACGTAGTTTCGTTTCCGTTAGTTCATTATTTGCGAAGGGGTTTTCTCTGCTGATTATTTCCCAAGGCTACTCTACAGTGAAATCATTGCCATGTCAGATGCACAGATCCTGAATGACTTTTCTGTTAGTGTGGCCAAAACTCTTACCTCCAAATTGACGCAACTGAATTGAATTATTTCAAAATTTTGTTTTTCTATTAATGTGAATTGACATTCCAAATTTGAGATTTTTCAGAACGTGATACTTTGAGCTCCGGTGTCTGTCAAGTTTCTTAGTTTGGTTTCCAAATGACGCTGATAAGGGAAATGAAATGTGCTCGCTTACAAGAACATGTACGACTCAGAGATGCACTCGCCAATGTTCGGAACTCGCGAATAGCGAATCCGCGGATGTCGAGGGATTACTGTATATACTGCAATCATTCTTCTAATTAACGGAGTAACTGTGTGTCGTTTCAACAGGACGTTCAAGTTCTTTTTTAGTAATAGAACATTTATCAACAGTGTGGAAATTGGGAAAATGTTGTTAAAATAGTTACCAGTTTTCGTGGCTAAACCTAGTCTTAGCATATATTGTTATTGTTGATAAATAACGGAAGGGACGGGGTCTGAGGCAGCATTACACTGCGTTACATGGAAATAGGGAAGTGCGTTACAAGGGAGGGGAGGAGATATTGAAAATACTCGAAATTTGCGTTACGTAATTTATGGACAGCCCCTTCCTAAACATTTTCAGGATTGTTTGCTCAACCACATGACTGCCTTGCAACCAGTTAGCTATCACATTATTGGTACCCAATTCAATTGCTATGGCTCTAATAAAATCCGTAAACGAGGAGTTTGTTCTTTATTGCCTTCAAATTGTATACAAAATTAATCTTTCGCTACAGTATTTAAGAATAGCCTGTTGCAATGCACTCCTGAGAATCAATGAGCAAAAAAAATTCCCAATTCCAGTTTATGCTAATTTCGATAATATTTGTTGATAATTTTTGTTGCTACAGGTCAACGAAGTGGAACCAAATTATTACCGTGTTTAAAATTTACCTCGTGGAACTTGTTTTGAAGGTCATACTCAAATTCTCGTGCCATTCACTTGTAATCGGAATTGTAGCTTCAAGTGTTTATATCACAGGTAAGATAAATAACAAGAGCATCATTCGAATATCTACGCTACTGAGGATTAAGGAGCGAAGATAAAACGAAAATCCTGAAATTTGTATCCTTGTAGATAAAAGATGTCAACGAAGTTTAAAAGAAAAACAACCTATAATGGTATTAATATCTACAACCGTATTGATATTTTTCTTGCAAACTTCCGTTCTCGTTGCACTCTATCTATCGTTAGTAGAAGTTTTATCATTCTCAAATAATCTGTATTTGCGCTGCTGGCCAGTTTAATTCGTGTTCTTCGACGTCGATATATCATGCCCCTCTCTTCATTTGATCACAATTCATTTCATTGAGAACATAGCTCTACGTCTCACATTAGAACACGAGACTGCAAAGTGGGATTCCCATACATTTTGAATCTCTGCTTCTCTCCATTTTGAATTTCTAAACGACATTCTGTCCAGTTTTCAACCTAACTCGGGATGGAACCCTGCGCTGCACCAACTCAATGTGGAGTTGGGTTGGAACCTGGGCATCCATTTTCTAAGAAATTGTAACATTTTCATAATTATGTAGTAAGGTGGATACATTTTGTATCATTTTTGCATATCGTATATTAATTTGTGTATTGAATATTCATATTGATGTTGTCTTCATGCCTCGTTTTTTTTACAATAGTCCCAAAGATGGAATTAAAGTATTCTGTAAAGTCCCCAAACCAATAATTTAATTGTTTCTACTCAGACCTAATCCCGTGAACCACATCACCCTTTAAGCGCTTAATTTAGCTTAACATTATCTCTAGGGCCAAAAATATTTTGTATCGCGCAACCTGTCGTGTCCGTTAGTACAAAAGACCTAGGCCTGCGTACTCCACCGGAATTATCCCGCGAGTCCGTTTCCTCCCGGAGCCGCCGTCGCCGCTGCGGGGGTGGATCGCCACGCGGCCGCCACGCGTGTTCGCAGCCTCGGTCGGCGCGCCGCCGTCTGTCGCCGCCACCGTCGTTGTCTCCGTCGCCGTCGTCGTCGCCTCCGACGTCGTCGTCGCCACCGTCGTCGTCGACGACGACGACGGGGCCAGTTGCGCGACGCGAGGCGGCACGGCACGGCACAGCGGCGGCGGTGGCGGTGGTGGGCTATTTGGGGAGCGGTGGCGGCGGAGGCGGCGTCAGCGTCGGCGTCGGCGCAGCGCCCGAGGCCGGATGTCGGCGGCCGCGCCGACCCCATTACAGCGCCGCGCGGCCCATCCCCGAATCCGAAATTGCTCCTTTCCGGGCAGGAAATTGGCCCCGGTTACACGTACGAGCTTTGTGACGGCGCGCGGCGCGGCGCTGGGCACCGGGCCGCGAGCGCGCTGCCGAGCCTCGATTCGCGACGCGCGCTCTGCGGGACGGCGATGGGGTTTCTCCGGTTTCCGAGATTCGAGCGAAGCCAGCACCGTTGACGCCGGGGACGTTATGGTCAGAGAGGATAGTCAATGACCGAATATAAGTGAATGCATTGCGCCATAACTATGCACACTGTTCTTCGTTAAAGAATACTTTGTTTTGAAAATGTTCCAATGTGTAGCTTAAAAAATAAATAAATAAATAAAAAAATCCACGTCTTTTGTTTATTTACGTGACACTTTCATGATTAAAATAGGATATTTATCTCCAGAGGTTTGCAAGGAAATTTACTTGTAAGTTTAATTCTTTTATCCTCCTTTTCTAAAACCAAACCCTTCCTTTCAGTAATGAATAATGGATTTGGTTACCACTGGTTTGGCTAATTTTAAATTTAAAAAAATACTTCCTTACGTCATTTTTAGAAATACATGCCGAATACTTAAAATGTAAGATACATTTTTATCATATTTGCATATTTTGTAAGCTGTCACGTTTGGTTTATTTTTTGTGCCCACATTTCATACGTTACATCAGAATGGATATGCAATCACGAAGTTCTCGTGTAAAAGCATTACATTTAGCTGATGAAGACAGGAAATTCTCTTCAATTACAAACTCGTTCTTTGCAGTGTTACACTGGCTCAGTGTGTACTTCTCGTTTTTCGGTTTCCTCTTCCGGTCACGAGCAATGGTTGGATGATATAAGTATGACGCTGTGCCTACGTGACACCTGTATGCACTATGCATGCATTTCGTGCAGGATATCCTAGTATAAATGTACAACAGTGTGGTCGCACACTGCACGAAATTCATTTTTTTGCTCTTCCGTGTATTGTCATCCAGTTGGAAAAAACACAGTTGGAAGCTATGTTCTTCTTATAAACTATGGAATTACATTTGCAAATAATTTACTGCACGAAACGTTTCTTTTGAGACACCGACGAGAACTCATGACCATACTAAGGTTTTGTTATCGCATTTTTTTCGCGGTTCTTTAATCGGGGGTACTTTAATGTGTCGTAGCCAGTCATATCGGAGGTAAATAATCGGAGATAAAGCAACTCACAACTAACAAGGCATGTGTTTAAATATTTTTTGTTAATTTTATGTCCAGAAAGCATAACAACTTGGATTTTTTACCCCATGTACAGTTATGAACCTGCATGACAGTTATGAACCTGCAGGGCTTCGATATTATGAACCTGCTTATGAACTTGCAGTGCAGATATGAACCTGCTTACCAACCTGCAGTGCATTTATGAACCTGCTTATGGTGAGAAGCACATTAAGAATCCTCTATTTTGCCTAGGTACTAGCCACGTTCATGGCCCGATGTATTAATGTTATGGGTATCCCTAGCCTTATGACTTCGGAAGTGAAGACTTGATAAAGTGGCAAACGCCATGCTTCAGCTGCATATTTTTCCCAGTATTTACTGATAATCCCCGTGAACATCGACACTCTTTGGAAACGAAGCTGAGTGGACCTGAAGACGGCCCTGTGTGAGACACTACCCTCAAGTTAACTTGCGAAATTTGCTTTATACATTCATAGGTTATCTTGGAGAATATCTAGAAATTCACTGATCAAAATTAAAGATGGTCCTGAATCAAGCCGATACTTTTCAATCGACAGGAGGCGGGCATTTTAATTTTTGGTTTCGTAAAGGAATATGTTCATTTTGAAGGGGAGGAAGGTACATTTTTACTGAGACAACCCGTTGTGTAACAGTCAGACTGCTCTAACAGGTTCATATTCAGGTCGATGCAGTGGAATCGTGTTCGCGACAACACGCGCTTTCTCAGGTTCTTCCATTTCCCCTATCCCTAATTTGACCATTGCCCCAGCCATCATTCATATCATGGTAATCACAATCAGCATGTACTCAATCAAAATCTTCCTTCGATACCAGGTACGACATAAGGCTTAGACAGGTATAACGAAGAAAAATATATTTTGTGTAGTAAAAATGAGATGAAGATGGTTTGTAAGACATTCTGTATATGGCGTAAAGCATTTTATGTTTTTGCCCTGGTATAAACTGCCCCGCTAAGACCAAACTCTTTCTCCAGCAACACGACAATTTTCCGATCCGCCGCTCTCTTCCTGTGCGCCGGCGCTATGCGAAGTGTATAGCACCTGGTGGCGAGACGTGCCGTATCCGTCCCGCATCACGCTGAAGGCGGCTTGTGTTGCTTGTCGCACGAGCGTCGCCCCGTTGCGCTCTAGAACAGACCTGCACACAAGTTTGCACTTTCGGTGACGTCAGGAGCTGCGCGCGAGCAGCTCAGGTGCAAATGCGAAAATCGATGAAGGGTGGGGATGAGACTCATTCTAAGAGTGGGGACCACCAATTCGAAGGCGCAATTTGAACCATAGTGCATAAATTGAGAGCAATCGACGAGAACATGACTGTCGCATACAGTGCAAGTAATATTACCTTTTGAATTATATTGTAAATGTTTATTGTCGAAATATGACAGAGTGAAATATACTACAACTAATTATACATATTTGATTTGGACACCAAGTATTATAATTGCTTGTAGGGGGCGGATAAGATAATCCGTTTTGCTACGAAGTACTCACAAATTTAGTGTTTTGCTAAACACAAAATTATGATACTGAATTGTTATTGTATGATGATGACAGCAATACACTATTATTCATTATCTATGTTTAATTGAATAAGGCGGTTCTATCAAAGCTAAAACAGTTTTTACTTTCCCATATGCATACGCATATACGGAGTAATATACGTTGTATGGGGAAAGTTATGTAATGCTGCACCAAAAACCGGCGAATTTTCGGCAGAAAAAAATCATTGCCGGGCTCTGATAACGAAAAAGTGGATAAAACCAGTTGCTAAATTAAGAACAAATACCCTAACATGTGGTGTAGCCAGAATTCCTATTTTGTGGCTCCATGATACCGAAAAACTGACTGCAAACATAACGTCCGTCCGTCAGTCAACACCAGTAGCGCATAAATCATACGTTGGATTATTCCAATTGAAGAAACTCCTGTCGATATGGCTCCAGTCGAAGCTTTGAGATTTTGAAAAAGATCGCGCTCAGCCCACCCCGCCTCCACCTCCTCCCCGTCCACACACGCTTCACTAACATCACCCGCTTCATCCGTCACACCCGCTTCACTAACATCACCCGCTTCATCCGTCACACCCGCCTCACCCGCTTCATCTGTCTCACCCGCCTCCCCCGCTTCATCCGCCTCGTCCGCGCCCTCACAGCCTCCTCACAGCGCCGCGCCTTCGACTAGCACCCATCCCATCCCATCCCATCCCAGCCCCACCCGGCCCAACCCAGCCCGGCCCCCATTCATGCGCGCGCAGAGGGTGCGGCCGCGCCCCCGCCCCGCCCCTCCACGCCCCGCGCCGCACTTCAAAGGCCCACCGCCGCCGCCGCCGCCGCCGCCTCCGCCACCTCCCGCTCCGCCCTTCACCGGTGGCCTTTACATCGGCTCCTCCCCCACACTTTGCGCTTGCTTCAGTGTCCTGCTTGTTCTTCGTCGCTGGCGACCGGAGTCGTGCTTTCCACGAGTTTTTCCGCATATCCACAAGACGGTTATCCTGATTTTTGCTATGATAAGAGTTCAAGCAATTTGCCAATAATAAATCTGCATTTTAGGTACAGCAATTGTAGTCTTGTTTCTGTTTTCACTGCTATTTTCACTACTAATGTTCCGTAATGCTCAAATTTCTTCCTCCTGCCTAATATATGAGATTATCTGCTGCTTTAATTTATATGCAACGAATTCAAGTCTTTCGTTTTCCTTCACTTGCGATTCGTGAGATGGTCTTCTTCGCAAATGCTATTGAAATGTTTTTATCTATTGCATACAGTCAAATTTGCCAGGTGACAGGAATGGTAAGTCACTTGCCTGTTTTGAAATCGTGAAGACAACCTCAATTCGTTGACCAATTAGTACAATTAAATTGATTTTGATTCTGCATTCTTTGCGCCTTCCATGAAAATGAGATAAACCGAATTCTTCTAAAATTATTATATATATATATATATATATATATATATATATAATTTGTTCACAATTAAAAACTTAAGACTATATACTAGTTGATCTGCAAACAAAATAGTCTTTAGGAATGTCGCTCATAGTCACAAATACCCGGGTAAATGGCAAAAAAAGTGTCAAAAAATACTGCTCTTATTTATTTACTTTTTTTAAAATTTTACTTCATTATTTCTGAATTTACTTCTGTTTCTATCCTTTCACTTCTCGAAATTAACTGCTCAACTTGAAACAAATTCGTTTTTCCCCACCCTTGAAGTTTTCCCGAACATTTCTTCTTTTCCTTCCTCCGTTGTCATCGTCCATCCATCATTTTCCCCTGTGCACGTGCGAGTAAGCGAGTGCGTGCGTGCGTGGGTGGGTGCATTGTAGTGCGGTCCCTTCGTCGCCCTGGGCGTTTTTTGATGCAGTCGCCCTGCGAAGACAGCGGGCAGGCCGCCGGCCGGTTTCTTCGCCGCCCTCTTGTGTTTCCGAAGCTCGGATTATTTTCAGCTGCGGCGCGCCGCCGCCGCCGCCGCCGCCGTCGATATCGCCTCGCCCGCCCCCGCGCGCTGTGAAGTCTCCGCCGCGGCGGGGCGCGCGGCCCCGAGCAGCCACGGCGCCAGAGGGGAGCCCCCCCCCCCGCCTTGGAAATGCACGGGATTGAGAGTTCCTTCAAAACACTTTTACTTCGATTTTTCTATAGCGGCCGATGACATTAGATCATTGATACACCTCCTGCCTTATAAAATGAAACTTTTTAATTTAGTCGCGAACGTCCTTCTCAACGGGGCTGGTGGCCTCAGAAATGTGCTTACCGCTGTTAAAAAGATTGGTTTTATAAGGCAGGAGGTGTAACAATGAGCTAATATCGTTGCTTAGTACAGAAAATTCGAAGTTTATAGTTTGTTGTGTACTTTCTGAGTGTACTTCAAGCGTGTAATAAATGCAATGGCTCAATTGTTTAGTTTTCTATTAGGTAAGCTGAAGTTCCTATATTGAAATATGACGAGTTGAACAGACTCGTTTTTGAAATTTTATTTGAAATTTATATTTTTTGAATCAAAATATCAGTTCAACTGATCATACTTCAATGCATAGCATACACAATTTCCTGCGTTTGTTTTTTGAGCCGGAACTCTGTGAAATTTCGTGCAGTCGCGCACGAGGTCGTGGTAATCTGTGGACGAAATAAAATGAATAGTCGTGAACCAAGCAGTAAATCTGCGTAATACTACATCCAAACAAAAACCGAGTGATGTATCTTACTTCCCTCTCCTCACTCGGCCCCGCCCGCTCTGCCCCGTCCCGACCCGCCCCACCCAGTCCCGCCCCGCCCCGCCCCGCCCCTCGACGCTTTCCGCTTAACTCCGCCTATGTCCGGATCGTATGAATCGAGTCGAGAAAAAGTCCCACATATCAGCAAGAAGTCGTTTCTCCTTCTCAGGCAACTTTTTCTCGTCGCGGCTTTTCTGTCGCGCTGTCTTCTCCTTGCCGCAGCCACTCGGCGCGAGTCCCTCCCGCCCACGCCTCCACCGCTCCGCCGCTGGTCACGTGTCGCCTCTGATCCCGTTGTCGCACTAAACGAAGACCGCTGATTAGGCTTCATGCTCGACTCTATCGCAGTGGACATGTGTGCATATGACCTTGTGAGGTTTTGTGAGCGAGATCACGAATCGGCTTGTTAGAGTGAATACTTTCTCAACATACGAACGTCGAACCCACGTCTTACACGTGTCACACATACTTTTGGGCTCGTTTATTTCGATAGATTTATCTAAATTTGTGTAGCAACATTCGTATTTTCATAAGTGCTTAGTGCAAATAGGTGCTAACTCAAGACATTAATCTTCACTCCACTAGGGTGTATTTGGCATGTGGGTGCCACCTTACGGAAATGACCCAGGTGAAGTAAATAACTTTCTGAGTTAATACCGATATACACTAAGCTTTTATCGAGTTATCACTTTTTGATTTGTTGCTCCACATTTGATTTTACTGCGGAATATTTCCCTCCTTGTCTATTTTTATTAAGTTCGACCGAACTGAAATGAAATAATGATTTACAATTCTGTGGTCACGAGGTAAAAGTTCTTAAGTCACTTTTGGCGAAATTGGGTTAAGTACTGAAACTACTATATCTATATTTTATTTTAGTGAAACAATCGAATTCAAATGTTGCCTCCTTAACGACAGACAAGCGTTATGAAATATAGGTTGGCGTTAGAAAAACAGGCGACTATGTTGTCCAACCCTTGGTTTTTCCAAACTAAGAATTTTTACTTAAGAACTTTTACCTGTAACCACAGAATTATGCATTTCTCTTTAGAAATAGATATGAGACGTTGTTTTGTTCAATTTTTTATAGGTTTTTCGGTCGCAGTGCCGCCATGTTCAGTGCGATTCTGAGGCGGTTGAGGGCCTCGGTTCAGGCGAGACAACCTTGTATATATTTCTATGATGCCAAAGTCGCAAACACCACACCATTTCCTACGTATTTCTAATAGAGCATAATGCCTTGGTCATTGCATATGGTGCTGCTCAGCACGTTGCCTCCTCCACTCGGAGCCCAGGGTTCCCATGCGCCCACGCGCCCTCCCTAGCGAGGACGTCCGGGCGCCGCCGCGCGCAGTAACGAGCGTCAATTTCCTTGCGAGGTTGGGTTTTCGAAAGCCGCCCAGCGCATCCGACGGTAGCGACCGCCACCCCGCCGCATCAACTTCCTTCCACCCTATCGCCCCGCAACCCTGTCACCCCTCCGCCGTGTATCGCGGCATTCCATCTTCCTTCCTTCCTTCCTTCCTTCCTTCCCGCCACCCTGTCACCCCGTTGCTCCGCATCGCGGCATTCTGTCTCCCTTCCAACCCGCCACCCAGTCACCCCGTCGCCCTGCATGCCGACATTCTGTCTCCCTTCCCACCACCGAGTCACCCCGTCGCCCTGCATCTCGGCATTTCGTCTCCCTTCCATCTCGCCACCCAGTCATTCCGTCGCCCCGCATCACGGCATTCCTTCTCCCTTCCCTTCCCGCCACCTCCTAGCGAGACCACCCTGTCACCCATTCCCTTTCCCCCTTCACCCGCCATCCCGTGGCCCCGTTACCCTCCTCGCCACCGCCTCGCGCCCTCAACCTTGGCGTCGATACCATTCGGGGGCTACCCTGTTGCCACCATCCCTCGCTCCCTCCCCTCGACTTCCCACTGAATCAGTGGAGTGCGGGAGGAGGGTGCGATGCCTGCCAAAGTCTTTGCCCTCACCCTCCTCCTCTTCATCCTCTTCCTCCTCCTCCTCCTCCTCTTCCTCCTCATTCCCCGGCTTCTTCCCTTGCGAATCGATAGACAACGCCACGGTCGGCCACGCAAACGCCGCGCGCCCATAGCGGCTCCGGATATGGATGGCAAAAGAAGAGACGTTTTGAAAACATTGATAATTTCGAGCAGAAACTGGAATATTATCACAATGATTTTTTTCTTCAGTTCGATGTATGTTCAGAAACATCGGTGTTTTCAAAAACAATTTATCATGATATAAATAAAATTTCCAGTATATATTTTTTGTGGATTGCTCGCAATCAACAGCCACTGACAACTGCCACTGTTGTCGATTCTCCAGACGACAAGAAACAGTTTTCCATTCGCAACCTTTCTTCAGTGTTGTTACCTTTTTTTATTATTCTTTACGATGGAATATCGTTAAACTGCATTTCGAACCTTCAGTAGATAGAACATTGATTAGAAAATGAAGACAATCAAATTTAAGGCAGAATATACTTCAATATGGACATGTTATATATCTATATATATATATCTCGCAGAAGCATAATATTTTATTTCGAATTCAAAACGTCGATATTTTAACCATCGATGTTTTCATCGACATCGAAAACTTTTTGATGTATCGAAGTATTGATGTTTTGCAAAAATTTGCCATCTCTAGCTCCGGGGAAGGGACCTCACAACCTCTGATAGGACTCGCACGTTCGCTCTGAAAGGGGACACACTAAGTCTAATGAGCTGATGGGTATGTAGGTTCACTTTTAAAATTTGAAATAAGGTTTCATCAGATCAAATTGGCTGGAGCGCGTATTTTAGAATTTGAATGAGACTACTCGAGGCATTCGTAACTATAAATTGAGAAATGATTGCAATTGATCTCAAGAGTGATAACGAGACGCTTCGATGCAGATGTTGACCTTAATTGTTCTTCCTGTTTATATTTTTAAGATAAATAATCTTGCTTAATTCTTTATTTCTATTTGAAGAATAGAAAAAGATATTTATTACACCATAAAAGATAATGAGTAACTGTCATATTTCGATATGAATAAAATTAAAATCAATTTAAAGTGGTGTTTCATACTTCTCGTAACATCTGGAAATCACGAATTTTCTTTAGCTTACTAACAAAATTAATCATTATCATTGAACAATCCACATCTCACCCGAAACTCCTTTCATTGCTGTTAGGAAGAATTAAAAAACGACGAGGGAGCTGAAGATGGTTTGGCGGGTCCAATGGAAGTGGGGGGGGAAGGGGGAGGAATGTGAAAAAGTTTGGGAACCATCGCTCCACCGCGGCGTGGGTTTTTCTAGCTTCCCCGGGAGCAGTGGCCTCCAATCCGTCCCCGCTCCGCCACTTGGATTTCCGGTTCCTTGAACCCGAATCTGTTTTCGCCCAGCCACCCGCCCCGCTGTCGCCGCCCGCTCTCCCGCAGCTGCTCGCGGGCACGCCCGCCAGATTTTTCACGTGCCGGGGGGCGGTCCCCGCGAGGCCCTGCGAAGGGAGGGCGGTGATGCGAAGGGGCCCAGAGGTCTGTTGCTACGAAGATACGGACTCCATTAATGTGTTGGCGTTAGCCAGCTAGAAACATGCTTGTAATTGGAGTTCAATTTGGGACGCGAAAAATCGATGGTTGCCGTGCATGTGATGATCCCTCAGGCGACACCAACTGTTGATTAACCCTTAGACTATGATTTTTTGCATCCTTCGTATACCATGTATACGATATTACCTCACTACAATATTGTCAATATTTTTGTCGCATATACAATAAATATTTTTGGTTAATTAGATTGCACGTTAATTTGAGTTATTGATGCATTTTGTGAACTTTTAACAATAAAGATATGTACTGTCAATAAGCTAGAAGATAGTTTCCCCCACGACATGCTGGCAAAGAAATTCCTGCAATAAACATAAACTCAAACCACATTAGGAAAACACAATATCAAGAGGAATAAGGAAGTTTAAATGCCTTCCGTTATAAGACGATATACACATTCAACAACTGAATTTTTCTAATAAGATTTTTCAGTCTACTAAGCAAGAATTATACAGCATATTGAAATTGGGTGCGAATAATGAAGTAATAAAATGTGATCAAATATGAGTTCGGTAAAATGAGCAGTAACCCTGTGGAGGCCGGATTTTTTTTCATTTTTTAAAAATTTTTTAAGTTCGGATAAATTGAGCTGCTGCTTTACGGCTTAAGCAGCTAGAGGGGGAGGGTTAACTTAATTACTAACTAAAACTTTAATTTAATCTAATTCTTAAGTTAAAATACATGCACTTTGGCATGCCCAACTTCCAGTACGATGGGTTCTTAACTAATTACTGGACACTTTTTTTGTTTTTTTTTGTAAATATTCGCACATCATTCACAATTCAACGTTTTATACTATTCATTCTACTCATTCACTCCCACTGCACTACACTAGTAGTCTTATGTTCGCCAAGGCACTGACTGGACTCAATGTCCATGTCGCACAGGTTCATTGGGCGGAGGGGGGGGAGGGGCTTGACAGGTAGGGCGAAGCGTCGCCTTCCCCGCGCGCCCCTTCCTCGGCTTTCCGTCTCTGGGGGGGGGGGAGGCGCTTCCCGCCGCTGCCCGCGCTCGCTCCGCGCGTCGCGTTTGAGGCCGTGCCCGCGCGCCGAGCCGAGCCGCCGCCCACGCGCTGGGGTTGCCATTCATATTTGGCCGATGGCGGCCCGCGCCACTCGCCAAACGGCGCGGCGCGGCGCGGCGCGGCGCGGCGGAGCGGGGCTTGGCCGCCGCGCCGGCACCTGAATGGGCGAGCCGACAACCAGGATGTCTCCGCGACCTCATTGCGAACCTCTCGCGACAGGAGCCCTCGTTTGAAGATTTCCCCCGCGGATGCCGACGGGATGATTTGGGTTGAGGAACGCACCCATTTGCCGTGGCGATCGGTTTCGAGGAGGAGTTGCTTGAGAAATGAATGTTAAGAGATTATACTTCGGTTTTTCTTTCTTGGTGCACGGGGGGGCGTCGTCAATAAAATGGAATATCTCACGGTATTTTGCGTCGTTCTCGGTTGTACCGCTAGGAGTCGCATGATCGCGACTATCGAGCAGTGCTGGCGATCATGCGAATCCTGGCGGCACAACGGAGAAAAACGCGAAATACCGTGAGATATTCCATTTTGATGACACACCCCCGTGCGCCAAGAAAGAAAAACCGAAGTATAGGAAGGAGTTGATGAAAATGGGAAGATTTGTGGTTGCAACAGAAGTTGACGTTACTGGGGAAAAAATTAGTTAAGACGTTTTCGAACGATGAGGTCGGTCGATATAAAGGACGCGTCTGTCGCCTAATTACGGAGATCAAAACATGAGATTAAAAATCTAGATGTTCTTTAGCTATTATATGTTGCGTAATTACAGCTCTACTTATAATAATAAATAGTTGTATATGGCGATGGTCGAGCCACCAGACCCTCTCGTCCGCCTATCATATAAAACGTAATATACAAAATAATACAAATGAGTAGTTATACATTTAAAAACATTTAAGAAAATAAAATCTGAAGTTTATTAGGAAAATACAAGAAAAAGTTTACGTAATAATTTTGAAGAAATTAAAATATAAAATTGCATTTGAAAATACAAATTTCGAAATTTGTTCTTATTTAAAAAGGGTGACAGGGGCTCCTGATCCATGTACGCGGAAGCCCAAACGGCTGTTAACGGTCCATCAAACAAGAGTCATCAAAAACACCTCACCCGCCGCTCGGTACTTTATAACAGCCATTAGAAGGGATTTTATAATTTTCTGAATCCATTTATTATGGTCTTACGAAACGAAGCAGTTTCGAAATTTTGCTTTGAAAATTTCTTAGTATTTGGTTCATATATTAACGTTTAAAACTGAAAATTTTCCTTGGTGGTGGTACTATGAATTTTACCTTTCCAGGTCTAATCGTAGTTTTATTTAAAATGTATGTGAAAATTATATGCCTCAAGTTAGTTGCGAAAGTGCGTTGAACCTTTAATCGAACATCACTTCTACGGACACTTGATAAAAAGGAATAAAGAGAAGAATTCAGAATTTTATCATTCGAAATTTAGTATCTGAAAAACCATTCGAATGATACTTTGGAAGTCCCGAATTTAATTTAATAGTACAGATTCGAGAATAAATATATCTAAAATCAATATTAATACTAGACAACATCTTTTTGTCAATTTATTATAAGGTATCAACCTCAGCAACAGTACTATGGTCCATACTTCACTAACTCCACCAACTATTCTGGGGGACTAAGTAATTTCCGGTGGGGAGAACAACTTTTCTGGAATTTACTAGATAATCAGAGTTATCCTATGAAGAATTAAGGAGTGTGTTCTATTTTCGTATTGCCGGAAAGGAGAATTTGCTCCCATGCAACTGTCGACACTTGAGGGAAGCCTTTGAGTGCGAAACGCGGCTGCGACGGCAACGACGGCAGCGGCGTAGCCGTCGAGGATGGCGGCGGAGGGGCTTCAGGGCCGCGGCGAACAACGGCCCATTGTGGAGCCGCCTCCGCCTCCGCCGCAGTCGCTGCTCCGTGTCACCTGATAAGAGCTGCTGCATGGTTAGGGCCTGGCCCGGCGGCGCGCGCTATCACCGCCGCGCTCGGGAACTCCGAACGCCGAACGCCGCCGCGCCGCGCCGCGCCGACTGGATCGGGAAACGGAGCAGCTGCTATCACGAAACGCGGCGCTCCTTCCTCCTCCAATAAGACTCGAAAGCCAAAAGAAACGGGTATGCGAAAGTCATACATTTCCTACTTTCAAAATTTTCTGTTGTAGTTTTCGCTTTTCTTTTTTGGGCGCCATTTCAGTTATTTTATTTCACGATGTCTTATATATTTGTAGGACTAGGGAATACTAAGGCAGTCTTGGATACTACAAGGAACTTTGTTTATAAAAAAATGCTATCGTTTCTGATTTATTTAGTATAGAAATTGGGACATGGAAGTTGTTTATTTTTGTAACAAGGATTTATTTGTATTGTTCTAAAAGAAAAAAAATTAAAATATTTATGTTTAATGTACATGTAAATCTATGTTTTAATGTCGCTGAAGACCACTGTTGTTAAAAAGCGACTTAAAATAAAATTTAAAAAAACTAAACTTGCAACCTAAACTACCCTTTGAGACTAATGATTTCTCTGGAAGAAAATGACTCTGAATGCAAGCGTCAACTGCATTGAAGTACCTGCCGGGAAGGCAACTCTTGAGGGAGCCGGTATTGAGTTAAGGGCCCCAGTGACGGAAGCACGCACATTGGCCACCGGTCCGCCGCGACCGCCGCCGCCGCCGCCGCCGCCAGGAGAAACGGTCGTGACGTCACGTGGCGCGTGGTCCAGGCGGCTGCGCGCGCGGAGGCGAGGCGCGCCGCCTCGGGTAACATGGGCGCGCCCTCCCCCTTGGCTCCAACAGGAAGTGGGATGGGGTGATTTCTCCGCCCCGCGGGCCGTGTAGGGGAGACAGGATGTCGCACGCAGGGGGCGCTGTTGGGGCCGTGGAGGGGGAAAGAAGGGAGGGGGACAGGAAGACGGGTCGGCGGCGAGGGGGGAGGAGCGAGCGGCGGTGGCGGCGGCGCGACGAGCCAGCAGCCTGGCAGCCACAGAACGAAGCGACGCGCGGGAGGGGCGACGGCCGCTGCGCCGGGTGGCGGCGGGCAGAGAGGAAGGGGCGAGGCAGGTGAACCACGGGGACGAGGCAGCCTCGTCTAGCTTCATCGTAGACATCGCCTTTAACATTTCTTCTAGCCATAAATGAATCTTGCTTACTGGCCGTGTGCTGGCGTGGATTTTAATTGTTGACGCCTTCCTTCTCTAAATTGGGTACAAGTACCGCACTCTTGAAACGTTTTCATTCTTTGTACCAGTGTCACACTTTTGCATTGTAACTAATTTCGGGAAAATGTCAATGATGATATTGATGAATTCAATGATAAAGCAGAACACGAGGAGTAACACGTGGAAGTATTTAATGTTTTAGTGTTGCAGTCATTACCGCTTGGTAATCAAGTATGATACTGTTGTGCTCACAATAGCTATGCAACTGAAACACATGCAGACGTGTTTGGCAAAGGGCCGCAAAGGGACACTATTTCTCCTTCCAATAGAATTGTCGGAATTCGTAGCCGCAGTATACTGCGATTTTTTTAACTTTGCCCCTCAAGGCCCGTCTTCACGATGGAATATGTCACGGTATTTCGCGTCTTTCTCGATCGTGCCGCTAGGCATCGCACGATCGCGACCGTAACAAGCAGTGCTTGCGATCATGCGACTTCTAGCGGCACAACGGAGAAAGACGCGAAATGCCGTGTGATATTCCATCGTGGCCATAGGGGGTCGAGAGGCAGAGTTAGAAGAATCACACTATAATCGCGGGAGTCTTCTTGTCCATTCCGCATCGGGGGCAGGCATCCCCGCGCCCGGCGGCCATTCACGCGGCCCCGCGCTCGAGCCCCGGCGCTGGCCGGCGCGGCGGCCGCCCGCTCTGCCCCAGTGCCGGCGCGCACCGGCGCGCGGCGCGGCGCGGCTCGGCGGCAGGGACCTTGAACAAGGTCAGCCGGACCCCTCGCTCGCGCCAGCCGTGACCGCAGCCGCATCGGGCGGCGGCGGCGGCGGCGGCGGCGGCGGCGGCGGCGGCGAGGTGCGCGGGCGGCGAGGCTCGGCCGGCGCTCCTCGCCGCCGCCGCCGCCGCCGCCGCCGCTCCTGTCGCCGCGCTGCCTCCGCTGTCACCTACCCGCCATCCGCTGTCCTTGTAGCTCAAACATTCTTACGGCCGCACTGTCCCCGCCTTCTTCTTTCATGGGTTTGTGTTTACCTTTCAATCTGTGGCTGTTGCCTCCCGCTGGAGCCTTGCCTGCATCCCATCCGTTTCGGATTAGTCTGCCCTCTGCTGAGTTTCCGCCCTGGCCACTGGCACATGCTCCGCGTTTGCATTGTTGTCGCCCTTGGGTTCGTGACTAGGTTTTACTCTATTTAATATTGATTGTCCTAGGATATTTCTTCGTTCTTGCATTAAACGTCTGATTCACTCAAGAGACCTTTTCCATTTACTTTTCTTTCCATCATCGTTCAGATCTTCCACACTGTCTTAGACTTTTCACAGTTGTGATGAATGAATCGAAGAATGACTAATGATATTGGATATAATAATCAGCGCGCAGTGGGGATGAAGGTACAGGGGAATCAGAAAAACGTCTAGAAAACTATCGCGTGTTCTTTTTGGCTCGCTTCCTTCTCTTGTATTTTACATTATCAGATCTTCTCTCCACGTTGGTCTACTCTGTACCGTCTCTTCTTGTTTTTGGTCTTGTACGCTCTTCTCCATTTCTCTTCGTGCTCTTTGTGCCCATCTAATTCTCTTCCAATAACTCTCATCTGCTCTTCTGTCGTTCTTTTCCTCATGTGTACAGTACCGATTGTTCTCGTTTGGTTTGTCCATACGTCTGCGCGGTGTTAGTGCCCTCCACACTCTGCTGTTCTGTTCACCTCCTCCTCGTGTCATCTGCACGGCCTCTTCTCGTCCAGTCTGGTCGTTCTTCTCCATTTCCGTGTGTGCTCTTTGTGCCCTCTCTCATTCTCTTCCAGTAACTCTCACGTGCTCTTCTGTCGACCTTGTCTTCATGTGTACAGTACAGATTCTTCTCGTTCGCTTTTTCCTTTTTTTCCATATCTCTTTGTGTCCACCTCGTTCTGCCCTTCTGGTCATCTCATTCTCGTGTCATCTGCATGGCCTCTTCTTGTCCGGCCCAACTCAATCTCTTCTGCTAATCCTCACGTGTTCTTCTGTCGACCTTGCCCTCATGTGTACTGTACCGATTCCTCTCGTTTGCTTTGTCCTTTCCTCTCCATAGGTGTGCGTGCCGTTTGTGCCCATCTCGTTCTGGTCTTGTGTCCGTCTCGTTCTTCTGTCTCTTCTCGTCCGGTGTGTTCGTTCTCCTCCGCGGCCGCCTCGTCGTCCCGGCGTCCCCGCCCCCGCGCGCCGGCCGGAAGCCCCCGCCGTGTTTGTCCGCCGCGGGCGGCGTGGGTCGCGGCCGCGGGGCGCGCCGCTCCTCCAAACAAGTTTGGACACAAAAGACCGGGGGTCGGCCCGGGACGGCGTAGGCCGCGCTCCGCGGCGCGCCCTGCCTGCCCGCCCGCCCGCCTCCGCACACGGCCCCTCGGCTCCCCGCCTCGCTCCGCCCTCCACCCCCCGCCCCGCCCCGCGCCCCGCCGCGGACGCGCAGTGGGCCCTCGCGGCGTTTTGTCGTGTCCGAGAGAGCCTAATGCAGGGCCTGTGGCCGGGAGGTCCTAGGTTCGAGTCCGGACGGTGGCAGGATTTTCGACACTAGCCCAATAAGTAGGTCGAATTCAGTCGCTGTCTGGAGGAGAATTACAGTGGCCGGCTGCTCTGATCTGTAGTTTTCTGTGGTTGCTCCTGTCAACACGAGGCGAATGCCGGAGCAGTACCTTAACAAACGGGCTAAGGACCTCGCACGATCTTTGCTTCACATTCCTTGTCCTATACTTACATACACTTACATGCATTACACTACCGCAATGTTGGGAGACCGGTCGGGAACTTAAAGCTTGTCCCGGCTGGTGCCCCAGCCCAGTGTCCCGGCAGTGCCCCACTGGTGGGAGATAACTTACACACACACACAGTACACTACACTACACTACACCACCACATGTCGAGAGCTTAGAGCTTATCCCGGATGTGACGGTGTCTCGCTGCGGGGAGATGCCTGGAGAGGGAAATCGCTCTGCTTACACGGTAACATTCCCGCCGTTTTATTTTTTCTACACTTTTTTGGGTCTTGTTGCGACCCAGTGCGCGCTGCCCGCCGCCTTCACGCCTAGCCCCGCAAAGCGCCCCTTTCCCCTTCCTCTCCTTGTCGCGTCCCAACGCGCCTCACCTGGCCGCGGACCCGCTCGACTCAAGTCCCTGCATCCGGAGTTACTGAAGCCAATCCTCCACAAACAATATCCCCGGCGTTCGCAAACAGTTTTCTTGTTTAGAAAACAACCTGAGATTTTTTTTTTCTTGTGGGGGTTTCGTGGTGGTGTTTCGATTATAAGATTGTAGTCCTCTTTTGTACTGGCAGGATTACGTGAAGGACATGGGTTTTGAATGTATTTTTTGACTCTTGTAACTTACCTTATGTAACGTGTAGAAAACAACAATTACTATAACGTAGCAATGTTCATTGACCAAGACAAAGAACATTTCTCATCGCCGCGCTACTCAATATTCTTCTCTTAGTGTTAGTGATGACGCGTGGCAACACAATTATTTCTATGACGTCCTTTCGAAATGAGTAATAGTAGGTCCCCCAACTCAAGGGGTGTAATCATTTATCTCTAGGATGTGTACGCGTTCATAAATAATTTTTATAGGCTCGAAAACATAACCATAAATATCGTAGTGTTTCTGACGTTATAATGACGGACTATCAAATAAATTACGGAGACGGAAAGTAGCTACGGAGGCAGCTGACCAGACGTGACAGTCACGGTTTAACCAGCACGTTGCGCTAAATCTGTACAGTCACACATACGCACAAAGTGCGAACAGAATCGTCACCCAACGTTACGAACTTCAATGACGAGAAAAGCCCCACGTATTTTGACCGGTTTCGGACGGCGCGACCGGGAACCGGTCAGCCGGTCGGCCGGCGCGGCGCACCGCGGCGCGCTCGCGTTCGTTCGCTGCTGTCCCGCTCGCCCGCGCCCTGCAGCCCGCCCCCCCCCGCCCCCCGCGGGCTCATTGACGGGTCCCCGGAGACGTAGGTACCGCCTCCCCGCAGCCGTCTCGGGCCGACGCCAGCTGGCGCGCGTCCCCCCGCGTCGCGCGCGCCCGCCGCTGTCTTCGTTGTTGTCGCCGCCGCCGCCGCGAGAGAAATACCCGTCCGGTTGTTCGCCCGTGGCGCCGATTTCCTCTACAGCACCGCTCGCCCGCCCCCTCGCCTGGGCTCGGCCGCCGCCGGCGGAATATATATACGGGCGACGCGCGCCATGGCGAGATGTCGGCCGTGCACGATGCGTTGGAAATCCTTCAATGGGAAGGTCGATTAAGCTGCGATCACGCCGGGAGTGATTGATTGAGATGCGCGTTGTCGTCGGAATGGGTGAACGCGTGTTAAAATGCGAGCTACTGGTATTTGGAAAATGCGCCCAAAGAGGTTTTTGCTGTTCAGGAAAACATGTTCGTAAAGGCATCTCTCTAAATTTAATTCGAATGTACACTTTCTGCTCACAAACCATTATCAAATGAAAGGAATTCGGGGCAGCGATTTCATGTGGTCTTACTAGAGAATATACATGTGACAATGGAATTTTCAGTTTTATCCGCAGTTTTTGTTTGGCGACTGTTTGTTTCTCGGCACTGGCTTTCCGGGAAAGCAAGATGATGCCAAAGTAAACAGCTCTTGCCTAACAATCATTAGCGGAACACAGGCCTTCCAGACGTTGGCACTCGAAACACTAGTAAATATACCGAACAGCTGCAAAATCCAATTTGGACACAGGTAAAAAAGAGACGATGACTCGACAATTATTACATTAATTGTGGATGTCATAATTTGTGTTTAAAAGCTATAACAAATGTGTTCAGTGAGGAAGTGTGGTAGTGAACATCCTTTTTATTAAAAAATAAATTACTAATATCAAATGTAAAATATACTGTTCCAAAATTTGACTTTTCTCTCTGACTTCTGGGAATTCCATCATACGTGAGACACGCCAACTGGCTGTCAACCAGGTGAATTCAATACAACTGTTCTTGATCGACGTTTCACGTGCAAGATGGTTTCGTTCAAGCTGATTTAAAATTCCCTTTCAGCATATCAGGTCATCTTGGCCTTCACGGCAGATCTGTATTTTGCAATCCTGATGCATTCTTCTTCTTCCTTCCAACAGCAAGACCACCGGGTCGCTAGCACCAGAATGTCAGCTGTTGTCGGCTCTGCCCTCCCCTCACATTTGCACTGGCACTGGCTCTCGCCCTCGCCCAGCGATGCACAGTGGTGCGTAGCTTCCAACATCTCCTCCACTCTTCCTAGACTGCCTCCCCTGCCGTCTGCATCCCCACGTAGGCAGTTCCCTCTGTGCCTTCTTCCGCTGTCTGCTGCTAGGGATGAGGCGTCGATGTTGATGTTTTCAACATAGAGGTTGCTATAAAAATGGATATTTTGAAGCCTATGTTTTTTGAACATGGATGTTTGGGACCGATGTTTTTTTCGTTTTTGATGTTCTGTTCATGAATGAACAATGCCGATAAGCACAAATTTGTGTAAATTAAAACATGAAGTAGTAACTAATGGTACCACTGTGTTTGTGTTCGAACCAAACGAACGCGGTTCGAACCATGGTTTGTGGACGATGTATTTTGAACATCGATGTTTTGTTGTCGATGTCGCATCTCCCCTGCCTGCGTCCCAGCTTCCCCTAACTCCACTTCGCGTCCCCGCCCCCCTCCGATTTTAGAGCGCGGGGGCCCGTCAGGCGCCCCGGGCGCGCGCGGGGTCCTCCGCCCTGAAACCCGACGCCTCGCCGAGGCCCCGACCCCGCGCCGCGCCGCGCCGCGCCGGCCGAGGTGCAAGGAACATAGCGTTTAAATTTAAGGCGCGGGCGGTGGCGAGGGTGGCGAGGGGGCGGGGCGCGAGCCCGTGCACGCGCGGGGCGCCTGCGGGCGGGCGGGTCGGGAGGGGGCGCGCGCTGGCAGGCCGGGACGAGTGGTTGTCGAGAAGGGCCTAGAGGCCGGGCAACGTGCAGCTCCGTGGCGCGCGAGTTCTTGAAGCAAGGTGTGGTGTACTGTAGATGAGGGATTTTGGGACGTGATGCCAGGCTTTCGAAGCAATTACTGCTAACCTAAGAAGATGAATGAGAGGAGGAGAAGAAAGGTGAGCTGTTGGGTTTTGGGTGAGGAATTTGGGCGTATGTGAGGCTTTCGAAGCAAGTGATGCTAATCGATGACAATAAGAGGTGGTGCGGGAGATGTTAGGACTACAAGAAAGAAAATAAGAAGAATGTGAAAAGTACTGAGCTTGCAAGAAGTGATGTCTGTGATGAGGAAGACGAGTTTAGGGTTTGCCAAATCGTTTGCAATATTGGAAGAAATAGAAGGGGAAACAAATGATAGAGATGGCCGGATGATTGAAATGGTAATAGAAGAAAACAATAAGATGAAGTGTACCTTACTGTAAAGGATTGAGATTGTACGTCAGATGCTTAAAAATAAATTCTAAACACAACAATGATAAAGTTAACATTTCTTCAAGTTATATTTATGCTAGTATGCGTTTTGCTAGTACACATTTACAAACCTTACCTAAAATATATATTTTTTTAATCTTTAGAAGTAGTGAGGGAAACATGAATGACCCTCAAAGTTAGATCGTTGGTATTTGCTGGTGTATGTGCACTGTTTACGCGCAACGGGGTTGCGTCGTCGGTGGGAAGCGCCAGTGGGCTGAGGCGCTGGGTACGCACAAGAAGGGTGTTGAGGAGGGTGGGGGGGGCGGGGGAGCGTGCTAGCGGGAGGCCCCCGCTGTTTGTCTTGCGTCTTGACGAGCCCCGTCTGACTGCAGCGGGCGCTCCCCCGTCCTTCGCCCTCCGTCCCCGCCCCCCATCCCCCGCCCCGCCCCACCCCACCCCAGCCTCGGCCCCCGCCCCCGCTTCAGCCCGATGCAGAGCTTCACGCACGGCTGCCTTCTCCCGGGAGACTCCGCGCTTTCCTCGGGGAGGCATCTCGCCTCACTCTCTCACTTACTCTCTCACTCTCACTCTCTCTCACTCTCTCTCACTCGCTCGTCCGTCCGTCCGCATGCTCCACGGATTCTTCCAGAGAGACGAAGGCACGTGGATGTAATTAAGCGTTTCTCAATTTTTGAGCGGGCGTTGCCGTTGAGGATCTCGGCGAGCTTGTGTCCGCGAGTGCGATTCGTAAATACCAAGGGAAGCTTTTTTTTCGTATATTTTATTGAAACAGGACTGCGGGTTTTATTTTTAAAATGTATTTATAATTCATGTCGACTCTCAGATTATTCGTTAAAAATGTAATACTGCCAGATAAGATTGAAATTTACATTTAGATATAGTATGCTATTTGCCACACCTTAGTACATTTCATGAAGTTCGACAATGTAAAATTGTTCGTTTTTCAGCTTGTTTAAAGGATTCTTTTATTGTTTGTAAAAGGAACATTCATTTAGCTAGAATACGCATCAAAGATTCTTTAGTAGCTTTTACTTGCAAACTTAAAATGCAGTTCTGTGCTGGAAGAACACTTATGAAATTCTTCTTATTCATTGCGTAAAATTTTCAATACGTTGAGCCTCTTTACGATTCCCTGACTTTTCGTTTCTTCCTGTTTCGACTGGGAGAGGGCCGAGTGCACTGCACTGCCTCGTGGGCCGGGGCGAGGGCGCGCCAGCGGAGGATTTCGGGAGGAAGCGCCGGGCGGAGATGCCGGCTGCGCGTCCTGCCCCTCGCGCTCCGCGGGGGGAGTTCTATTCCTGCTCGCGCCCGAGGCGCTTCCTGTTCCTCCGCGGCGGAGGCCCAGGCGGCAGGTGGCGTGCGCGGCCCTCCCTCCCTCCCTCCCCCCCGCCTCCCTCGCCGTGCCGTGCCTTCCGTCCTGCCTCCCCGCCCACCTCTCAGCTTACAGATGAATCTTCCTTTGCCCTGCGCCTTGCCCTGCGCCTTGCCCTGCGCCTTGCCCGGCTCCTTGCCCGGCTCCTTGCCCGGCTCCTTGCCCGGCTCCTTGCCCGGCTCCTTGCCCGGCTCCTTGCCCGGCTCCTTGCCCGGCTCCTTGCCCGGCTCCTTGCCCGGCTCCTTGCCCGGCTCCTTGCCCGGCTCCTTGCCCGGCTCCTTGCCCGTTCTCTGCCGTTCCCTTGCCCGTCCCCTTGCCCGTCCCCTTGCCCGTCCCCTTGCCCGTCCCCTTGCCCGTCCCCTTGCCCGTCCCCTTTGCCCGTCCCCTTGCCCGTCTTCCTGCTCGCCGCGGTGTTCGCTTCGCCTGGCCGCGCTGCGCCTGGCTCGCGGCGTCGGTGGCGTCCGCTGGGGGGGAGGGGGGCTCGGAGGTCGCGGCCCTGCCGCCGGCCACGCAGATTCGGGTCAAGGCACACTCGACGCCCGCGCCCGCCCGCCGCCTGCCTGCATGCCTGCTTGCCTGCTTGCCTTGCATGCCTGCTGGCCCTGCCGGCCCCGCGACCCCTCCCCTCCGGGGCTAGGCGGCAGGTGGAGCTGTTTCAGGGGCAACGGCGAGGCGATCGGGAATTGGACTAACTCTCGCTCAAGGCGGAAATTGTGCGTTGTAGTCGTTTAAATTTAGTGGGTTTTGCGTAGTATAGGAACTCGTCGGTAAATTGAATTGCTCTTAGCGAATTTTCTTCGCCAGTTACCCTGGGAAAATGGATCATTTTACTCACAAGTATTCGTTAACTCGATTTTTCTTAATTATTCTCTTGAGATTAGAGCTAACAAGATCAAACAGTACTACATATTTTTTCTGTAGGCACCTAGTGTTTTACCTTTAGTGCTATCTGTGATCATAAAGTATTCCAATTTTGAAGTTTGTTTGCTAATTGCCACCTACTTAGGTGTACTGTAATACATTTACATTTAGGATTTACACGATTTGAACTTGTATCAATTATATGAGCCCGTGAGATCTGCATTGCGCACTTCTGTTTGACATCCTAAATT